>BQNB010138022.1:0-17765 GCA_026074375.1 Tanacetum coccineum | reverse complement strand
AAAAATTGTTACGGTTGGTTTTATAAGTTAGCGAACACTATATATTATTACGATTGGTTTTATAAGAGTGTGTGATTTGTTAGTGGTTGTGAGGATAAGATGTGCTTTTATGGTAAAAACTGAAAGCTTTTGGCGGGAAATTTTGGTGCCAATTTCGTGAGGAAAAGTGTTAACCAGATCTCTATAAAAGATACACTACAAGAAAAAGTAGAACAGGTGACCAAGTTTTCCCGGGCAACATTTGTCACCCGGGAAACGTCACAAAACGACAAAAGTCCCTCCGACGTGGCACCAATTCTGATATACTTTTTTTATCAAAGTTTGAATAGAGTTTCTCGGGCGACATGTCGCCTGAGATAACTTGGTTAAAATTTGACTAAAAAACTCAACGAAAATCTTGGCGGCATTTTTTCCCGCTCACTTTCCCGGGCGACATGTCGCCTGAGATAACTTGGTTAAAATTTGACTAAAAAACTCAACGAAAATCTTGGCGGCATTTTTTCCCGCTCACTTTCCCGGGCGACATGTCGCCCGGGAAAAGTTTTATAAAAAAAATTAAATCACGTGAATGTTTAAGCCTGGTGATTAGTGTTAATTAACGTTCGTTAGATTATCTCGGGCGACATGTCGCCCAGAAAACTTTTTATTAAAATTTAGCAAAAAAAATTTAATGAAACTCATGGCGGCAATTTTTTCCGCTCATTATATATTTTATTAAAAAATTTAATTCTGCTTTTAAATCATTATTATTTATAAAATATATTTTATAAATAATTATTTATAAAGATAGTTATAAAATATATAATTATTATTTAAAATATATAAATACTAAAAAAAACATTTCGGTTTCTTGTGTGGTTTTAAAATATGCGTTTAACATATAACTATATAAAAACAATATAAAAAACGCTCTGTTTTCTCGGTTCGTTATGTGGTTTTAAATAATAACTATATAAAAAAACACTCCGTTTTCTCGGTTCGGTCAGGATATGCACTACCCTTCTATAGTTGAACATGATATACCATATACTTTTTCAAGATGCACATTCGTCAAGTAACACAAAAACAAACATTCGTTTAGTTAAATATTATACATACCACTTGTAGTAACACAAGCGACTTACAAACAGACACTTAAACATATTAGAACGATAATCATACGAGACTTACAAACCGACGCTTAAAGCATACGAATTACATTCCAAATGACAAACTACTCCAAATCAAGTTTTCCCATGTTATTGTAAACTTCGTGAAATAGTGCGGCTGAATTAACTGTGTGTTGTTCCGGATGCATATACATATCTACCGTTGCCTCGAGTACCGTTATCTTATCAAGCAAGTGCTTGCAGTTTGAGCACTCTGCATTTCTTGAAGTTCCCAGAGAATAGCTTGGAGGTGTTGAAGCTCCTGGAGAATAGCGTGGAGGTGTTGAAGATCCTGGAGAATAAATTGGAGTCGATGAAGATCCTGGAGAATAAATTGGAGTCGTTGAAGCTCCAGGAGAACCAACCAGTAGACGGACTCGTTCCTCCTTCCACAAAAAAATTTACATCCGAAAGTGTTTTCGCGAGGCTGTTAAAGAGTAAAGATAATAAGTTTTAACAACTAACCACATTATTTATATATTACACAAAAAAAGCATGTGATTGTTCACCTTTGATCGTGGACATGCATAGTATAGTTTACCAAGGGTTTTAGGTTCATACGATTCTCGCAAAACTACATCTCCGGCTCCACAAGGACATGCAAAAGCTTCATATGGCACCATCTTACACTTAATGAACATTGTGATTGTTATGGTTGTGATGTAGAATGTGTTTGAATATGTTAGGTATTGTGAGATAAATATCTTGCTTTTATGGTAAAAAATAGGTTTTTAGAGGGAGTATTTGGCGAGAGTTTTTGGCGGGAGTATTTGGAGGGATGTTTTGGCGGTATTATTTGGCGGGAGTTTTTGGCTAGAGTATGAGATCGTACAGAATCATCGTGAAGAGGAAGATCAAGAAGGAAATAATTCACCGGAGATTGAGACACTTATTTATCAGGCTTTAGCTACTTATGGGTGATTTCTAAGTAGTTTTTCTACCTTTGATATGACTATCATCGTTATAATGAAATAACATCTCGACTCATCCGTTGAACATCTAATGTGTAACGAGAACATATCGACTCATCCGTTGAACATCTAATGTACAACGATAACATATCGACTCATCTGTTAAACATCTAATGTACAACGATAACATATCGACTCATCCGTTGAACATCTAATGTGTAACGATAACATATCGACTCATCCGGTGAACATCTAATGTGTAACGATAACATATCGACTCATTCGTTAAACATCTAATGTACAACGATAACATATCGACTCATCCGTTGAACACATAATTGTTACATCGATAACATACTCGATCATGTTGAACATCTAATGTACAACGATACCATATCGACTCATCCGTTGAACATCTAATGTACAACGATAACATATTGACTCATCCGTTGAACATCTAATGTACAACGATAACATATCGACTCATCCGTTGTACTTCTAGATGTACACAATAAACATTCGACTCATCACGTTAAACATCTATTGTACAACGATAACATATCGACTCATCCGTTGATCATCTAATGTACAACGATAACATATCGACTCATCCGTTGAACATCTAATGTACAACGATATTAATCGAATCATCCGTTGTAATCTAATGTGTAACGATAAACATGTCGACTCATCCGTTAACAATCTAATGTACACCGATAAATATCGATTCATCCGTTGAACACCATAATGATACAACAATAACATATAGACTCATCCGTTTAAACATTAAATGTACAACGATTAACTGTCGAACTCATCGTTGGACATCTTATGGGTAACGATAAAATCTCGACTCATCCGTTAAACCATCTATGTACACAATTAACATACGACTCATACGTTAAACATTAATGTACAACGATACATATCGACTCATCCGTTAAACATCTAATGTACAACGAAAATATATCGATTCATCCGTTGAACATCTAATGTGTAATGATAACATGTCGACTCATCCGTTGGACATCTAATGTACAACGATAACATATCGACTCATCCGTTGAACATCTAATTGTTCAACGAATAAAAATATCGACTCATCCGTTGAACATCTAATGTACAACGATAACATATCGACTCATCCGTTGAACATCTAATGTACAACGATAACATATCGACTCATCCGTTGAACATCTAATGTACAACGATAACATATCGACTCATCCGTTAAACATCTAATGTACAACGATAACATATCGACTCATCCGTTAAACATCTAATGTACAACGATAACATATCGACTCATCCGTTGAACATCTAATGTGTAACGATAACATGTCGACTCATCCGTTGGACATCTAATGTACAACGATAACATGTCGCCAATAATATGTTGAACATCTAAGTTAAACGATTAACGTATCGACTCATCCGTTAAACATCTAATGTACAACGATAACATATCGATATCGATTGAAAATTAATTGTACAAGGATAAATATCGACTCATTCCGTTGAAACATCTAATGGTAATGATAAATATCGGTATTCCGTTGAACATTAATGTACAACGATATCATATTCGACTCACAGTGTATACATCTATGTTACAACAAGAAACATTATCGGGATCATCTGTTAAAATCAATGTTCAACGATAAACCACTATAGACTCATCTGTTAAACATCAATGTACAACGATAACATGTCGACTCATCCGTTGAACATCTAATGTGTAACGATAACATATCGACTCATCCGTTGAACATCTAATGTACAACGATAACATATCGACTCATCCGTTGAACATCTAATCTACAACGATAACATATCGACTCATTCGATCAGTGTTGTTGAGGCATGCGCGTGTGAGATACGCACATACTTAAAAAAAATTATAACAAATAATTATAAATAATAATTATATATTTTATAAAAATAATTATAAATAAGAAATTATTTTATTTTATAAAAAATAATTATACATTTTATAAAATATATAATTTTTGTTTAAAATTTTTATTTATATAAATTTTATTTATAAAAAACATAAGTATATAAATATATATTTTTAATATTAATTATTAAAAACTGTAAAAAAAAGTTAATAAAAGCTTTCTCGGGCGACATGTTGCCCGGGAAAGGTTTTATAAAAAAATTATTCAGTTTTTAATATATTTATAAAACTGTATAATTTTTTTAATAAAATATTTCCCGGGCTACATGTCGCCCTGGAAAGATTTTTATATTTGCTAAAAAGGCCCTCCAGAATTTTCGTTATGGCGCCATTTTGCGCTAAACGACAAAGTTGTAGTTTTCCCGGGAGATATGTCACCCGGGATTTATCTGATACCAAAAGCAAATCTTGGTTTACAGGAGGTTACAAATACGTGAAACATAAAAAAACCACTCTTGGCGATTTTAACACCATCACCACCACATCTCACCCACCACCACCTCTAACACCACCACTGCAGAACCCACCACCTCCACCACCACCACTCACCACATAACCCACCACCACTCACCACCGTCATGCACACGAGCACAATACCGCCACCACCTCCTCCTCTAAACCATAATTCTTTTCTAAATCCTCTAAATGATAATTCTTCTACTTTTTCTAACCCTCTAATTGTTGGTGGTGTTTGATTTTCTTTTTTGTTAAACACGTATGGTTTTTTTTATTTTGTTTAATTATAATAAGGATTGGTTAAAGAAGTTTAATAAGCTACTAAAATAAGTTGTTATTTATAAATTGTGTTAATGTTTTTAGCCGTGGACAGCCGAAGAACGAGCCGAGAGCCGAGAACGAGCCAAGGGCAAGAACGAGCCAAGTCGATAGCCGAAGGTATGTTGTAACTTTTTTTTATCCTTTTGGTATCCTCGGGGACATGTCGTCGGGGAATGTTTATAGTTATTAGTTTGTGTAAAATGCAAATCCAAACACTCCTTGACACTCTAAAATGCAAATCCAAACACTCCTTGATATGTAAAACGCAAATCCAAACACTACATGACACTGTAAAACGCACATCCAAACACTCCTTATGCTGCCAAAATGATGAGAATAAGTTGCATAAGTTGTTTAAGAATAGCTTATGCTGGTAAGCTGTTGTTAAACAAAATTATCTTCATTAAGTTTCTTAAACAGTTATCAGGAATAAGCTGTTTTAGAACACTTATGTGGTAAGCTGTAAACAGCTTATTAGAATAAGCTGTTTTTAAACAGCTTATCAGAATAAGCTGCTTTTAAATAGCTTATCAGAATAAGCCATTTAAAAATAGCTTATTTGATATAAATGGATATGCGTTTGGTATTTATTTTATTAAACCATTTAGGAATGTTTTAGGATTTTAGTGATTAATTTCGGAAAATCCCCGTCTGATTTTAATCATCCTATAGAAAACTCGTCTGAAATTAAATTATTAGAAATTAATTTCGGAAAGTCCCCTGCTTAGGACTGCTTTTTGAATGTTTTGTCTCATTTAGGATATGAATGCGTATAATTGGTTTACTATTTGAGATGATTTCGACAGTGTTTCTCCTTTACTCCTACGAATATGTCTTTAAACACATATTTAGGGAGTTGAGGGGAAATGATGCCAAAATTTCTCAAATAGTAAATCGGTTATACACATTCATATATGAGATGACTCATTCAAAGAGTGAGTTAGGATTGCCTTCCATGGTTGCACTAGGTGAACAAAACATCTCATATCCCTCGTTTGAATGTGTTTAATTAAGTTGCATATAATAACTAATTATATCGTTAAAACGGAGTTATGGTAATTGATAAGAGTTGGACAAGTTTAGGGAAACATGAAAAAGCATTTTATACCAGTCTTAAGAAATTCGTCGATGATTGCAAGTCGTTAGTGGATAGTGCCGGGAATATAAGATGTCCATGCAAGTCTTGTCATCTAGTATTGCGGGTATCCATCAAACACCTTTCAGACCACATTTCGAAGTATGGGTTTGACCCAAGTTATAAAACATAGATTCATCACGGTGAACCGGATCTTCTTCCGCCACCATCAGTAATAGATAACACAAGACAACCTTATATGAGTGACATGACAGCGTGCCTTAATGATCTTAGCTATATTCCTTTGAATAATGAACAAAATACGCCAACTCGAGGAGATATTGGTGAGACAAGTAACGACCTGACTCAAGATAAATGTAACAAGTTCGCAGAGTTATATGCCAGTGCCAACAAGGAGCTGTACCCCGGTTGTGACTATGTGACTCGATTAGACTTTATGGCAGTTGTACCTATTTAAGGTTAATAGGTAAAATCTGACTGATTCTATATTCAATGAATGCTAGAGTTTTTCCAAAAATGTAATTTCTACGGCGCTAAAGGTATGACAGCTCCCACCGTCATACTATGTAATAACGAAGACATTTAAAATGATCAGGTTATGGTACGAGTCGATACATGCTTGTGTAAACGATTGCTTCTTGTTTCGGGGAGACGCTAACAAAGATGTGCGTTTTTGTCCGGTGTGTAACACGAGTAGATGGAAAGACATACACACAGGGAAGAAAAGTTCCTAAGAAGTGTTGCGTTACTCTCTGATCCATTCCTAGACTACAATGTTGTACAAGTCTAGTCACATGACAAGAAATGACTTGGCATGTACTGGAAAGTGTACGGAGCCCGGTAAGATGCAACACCCAGTTGATGGTAGAGCATGGAAGTACTTTGACACCAAGTATCTAGATTTTGCTGCAGAAACAAGAAATGTTCGATTAGGGTTGGTTGTTGATGGTTTCAATCCATTCGGCAACCTTAGTCAGTCTTACAGCATGTGGCCGGTGATACCGATAACATACAATCTACCTCTGTGGTTATGTATGAAGAGAGATTATTTCTGCTGTCGTTGTAATCCTGGCCCTAAATCTGTGGACAAGGACATTGATGTTTACTGAGGCCGTGATTGATGACCTAAAGGATTTATAGGCAAGCCAGTTTCGAGGACTATAGACATTGCTACAGGCCATTTAGTTATTATGAGAGCGATGGTTTTATGGCCATCAAGTATCCTGCTCGAAGTAGTTTGTCTGGGGTGGTAGTGGGCAGGTTACAGGGCTTACCTATACATGTAAATGAAGAAACCCATATGTGCGTGTGTTATTAGGCAAAAACAGCTTATGTTGGCCACAGAAGATTCTTAAAGAAGCCTCATAAATGGATGAGGTCACTTGAATTTAATGGTGAACAAAAAACGGAGATCTCCTAGAGAATTTAGCCGGGATGAATCATGTCTCTACTTGCTAGATTGCCACGGTGTGAAGGGTAAACATCCAAAGGTTGGGGGTGGTGAAGATAAAACGCAATGTTCTTGTTGGAGTCTAAACTGGACTATTCGATTATTTTTTAAGAGCTTAAGGATTGGTCATTTTTTACACTAAACACAATTTAGATGTATGCATTCGAAAGAATGTGTTGGGAGTTCTTGAACACTTTGTTAATGAATGTCAAATTAAGACGACTGCCAGGCAAGACAAGACTTGAAAAGGCTAGGCATTCGATGTGGCATTGGGCTCGCCAAAACAATAAAACGAGAAGTACTCGATGACCTCAGGCTGCGTTTCTTTCTAACAAGAGGATAAAAAGTTTTGTCAGTTCATCAAGGAGCTTAAATACCAGATACCCCGTGGGGGGGAGGGGGGTTCGGATCCAACTTCTAGCACAAAGTCACCGATAATGATACCAATATAACAGGCCTGAAGTCTGTGACTTGTCATATATGTATGGCAAACATTTTACTTCCTTTCGGGACTTCAGCAATACTGGCCCCCAGACGTTGCAAAAACCACTAATCGAGCTCCGTTGGACATCGAATGTATAACGATAACATATCGACTCATCCGTTGGACATCAAATGTACAACGATACCATATTGACTCATCCATTAAACATCTAATCTGTAACGATAAAAAGGATGAAATATTTACCAAAATGTAGTATCTTACCATAAAAACTGAGCAGTGTTTTTGTTTGTGCTCCAAAAACACTGACAATTGAGTCGATGAAAATTTTCGGTGTTCGATCAGTGTTGTTGAGGCATGCGCGTGTGAGATACGCGCATACTTAAAAAAAATTAATTATAATAAATAATTATAAATAATAATTATATATTTTATAAAAATAATTATAAATAATAATTATTTATTTTATAAAAAAATAATTATATATTTTCTAAAATAATAATTATTCATTTTATGAAAATAATTATAAATCATATTAATTATTAAAAGCTGCAAAAATAATTATAATGAAAAACTTTCCCGGGCGACATGTCGCCCGGGAAAGGGTTTTGCAAAAAAAATATACAGTTTTTAATATATTTATAAGACTGTATATTTTTTTAAAATTGAACCTATCCCGGGCGACATGTCGCCCGGGAAAGGGTCATGCAAAAAAATATACAGTTTTTAATATATTTATAAGACTGTATATTTTTTTAAAATAAAACCCATCCCGGGCGACATGTCGACCGGGAAAGATTTTGTTAAAATTATTCTTTTTAATATATTTATAAATATTTATAAATTTTCGTTATGGCGCCATTTTGCGCTAAACGACAATGTTGAGGGTTTCCCGGGCGACATGTAGCCCGAGAATGTCGCCCGGGATTTATCTGGCATCAAAACCAAATCTGTGTTTACACAAAACGTAAAATATAAAAAAAACCACTTTTGGCGATTTTAACAGCACCACCACATAACCCATTGCCACTCACACTCGCACATGAGCACATGAACCCCCCTCCTCCTCTAAACATAATTCTTTTCTTTACCCTCAAAATGATAATTCTAATAGGAAGTGGTGTTTAATTTTTGCAACGAATTGAAGTGACTGGTAGTGATAATCAAGTTTTAATTGTAAATTTTTGCAACAAATTGAACACACGAATTGATGTTTAATTATGTTAATTTTTTTTGGCAGTTAAGAGTGTAGCGGGTCTGAGTCCACAACCGAGCCGAGCCGAGTCCACAACCGAGCCGAGTCCACAATCAAGCCGACGACGAGCCAAAGGTATGTTATAATTTTTTTCTCCTTTTGGTATCCCGGGGGACATGTCGCCGGGGAATGCTTATTGTTTAAATTTTGTTAGTTTATAGTTATTATTAGGTGAATTGCGTTGAAATTATGTATGTTTCGTGTTTATACGGATATAGTGGTTATTATTTTTGTTGGAAGTGAAATATTAGATATAAGCCGTTTGGTTAATCAAAGTTTGATAATTATAATAAGTTGTTAATGATAAAACTTTCTTGATATAAGCCGTTGGGTTACTTTGTGTTATTACCTTGAAATGTGCTCGTTCATTGAACCATTTAGGAATGTTTTAGGATTTTAGTGATTAATTTCAGAAAATCCCTGTCTAAATTTAATCATACTATAAAAACCCGTCTGAAATTAATTAATTTCATAAAGTCCCCTGTTTGGGACTGCCTTTTGAATGTTTTGTCATGAATTTCTATATGTTATTCTAATGTTACTTGTAGAGATGTCAGCAGATGTTGCACGGGGTCATGGCGGTGACGGTGGCGGTGATGATCGTCCCCCTCTACACTAGATACCCACCGGTTGTGGGGGTTGCTTGGGCAACCGAGGTAAGAATTTCTGGATTATTGTAATACAAGCATAAACTTAATACATTTAATTTGCTTGCCTTGAATTTCATGTGAGTTTATCACTCACTTAAATTTGCAGGTAAAGGCACCCGAAAACCCAATTTGGGTGGCAGGAGTGTGGGCAGGCAACATACCCGCCAGGAGACCCAAAACCTAGGGTTAAAGGCCATTACGGATAAAAGTGGCCCCGTCCCGATCCGGTTTGAGTTTGGTGACAGAGAGACCCGGATGCCTCTCGGTGAGCATGCGGCTCATTGGGCCAACTACCTTGGGGAGCTCATTCGGGAGTTGTCGTTGCCCCACCCTTCGTGGCGCCAAGTGCCGCCGGAGGAGAAGGCGGGGGTCATGGCAAGGATTGGGGTAAGTTATTTCATTATGGAATGCGTCCTCACATGGAATGCGATCGCTGGCCACTTATCTATGCGGCCATCTAGCAGCATCTACAAAAGATCTACCATGGCAAGAATGCTGCTCTTAAGGAAAAGCATTGGATTCCTGACTCGGACAGGACTTACAACCTGGAGCGCATCAGACAATCACGTCCCTCGCACATTTCTGAGGTCAATTGAGATGCACAGATTGCGTTTTGGAATGACCCCAAGAATCGTGCCCGGGCTACCCAATATAAACAAAACCGGGCAAAAAGCAAGGTCGTATGCCGACAGGGATCCCGGTCAATTGCCGCCCTCCGAGATATGCATATAATAAACATTATAATTATTTTACATATATATATATATATATATATATATATATATAATTAACGCTTTGGCGTGTTGTGATTTGTCATTTTTAATTTGTTTCATCTTATATACGTGTGTATGTGCAAATGGAGAGCTCAGCTACTAGAGAGTACCCGTCGCTCATCTATACCTTCTTCTTGACACATACTATTAACGGCGTATTCTTGAACCCTGAGGACAAAGTTCTATATGTAAGTTTTGTTTCAAAACACGCACTTTAATGATTTGTCGAGAAATAATATAGTAACCCGACTAATATATTAACTATCTTGTGATTTTGTGATTACGTAGGATGAGTTGCTGAGGTTACAGGGTCTAGGCTCCAAGACCGAGACGGGTGTGCCCTACATCGAGGATGAGATAATAGCCATCGTTCGCGGGGGCAAGCAGCGGGGACACATTCCCGGGGTTGGTAGGTTTTTACCAGGACAGCGCATGGTCATTCCGCCCTCGCCTCCATGCAAGCACTCCTCTGATGTTGCTAAGCTGAAAAAGAGAGAGAAGGTGCTAACGTATGAGGTGAACATGTTCATGAAGTTATTTAGGAGTGACGACTAGTTTTCCCAAATGCTTTCGCAGCTTGAGTCAAAACCTGAGATAGGTGGTGGCAGTAGGAGTGGCGGGTGCGGGGATGATGAGCAGGGATATGATGAGGACGACGGCGAGGATGAGGAGGATGAGGACGATAGTTAGGAGATGTTGGGCAAGTATATGCTATTTAGTGTTTTAAGTGTATATTGGCGACCCTTATGTGAATATTGGTTTCCCCGTACGTTTAGAACTTGTTATCTTGGTGAATATTGACTTGTTTCTTACGGATAATGCAAGTTTTGTGACTTCGTCACCCGTTTTGTAGACTATATTGTGTTTATTTTGATTTTGAACATATTTAGCTTTATTATATCAAATGCGTTGATCGTATTGTGATTTGGTAGAAGTTGTAATGTATTTGGGTAGATTATATATTGGTTTATACAGGTTTGAGTATTTGTAGATTGTTTCCCGAAAAAATTCGGAAAAATCTAGAAATAGCCTGCTGTGCAGGCAGTACCAAAAAAATTGCAGACATAAACGAAAAATTTATTAAAGCGTTTCCCAGGCGACATGTCGCCCGGGATAGTTGGGGAAAAAATATTAAAAATCTATCACGGGCGACATGTCGCCCGGGAAAGTTGGGGAAAAAATATTAAAAAACCATCCCGGGCGACATGTCACCCGGGAAAGGTACCAATAAACGACAAAAAATATTGCCATGTTGACTAGTTAATTTATTTGGAATGTTTTCATGGGCGATTCTACGTAATTAACTAATTAATCAAGCTTCAATATTAATTACTCATTTTATAAATTTAGTATCTCGGGCGACATATAGCCTGGGAAACCCCTCCACCGTGGCAAATATTTGTTTGACTAAAACTGTGTGGGCCCCACGATGTCACCCGGGAAGGTATCCCCTTCGAGCTTTTTCGCTCGACCTATCCCGGGCGACAAGTCGCCCGGGAAACTTATCCACAGCAACAAGTCGCCCGGGATACCCTGGATTAGTCATTGGGGAAAATGGCATGAGTGCGAATGATTTTAAATAGAAAGATAGATTCATACAAAGCTTGAAATGATAAAATAAATAATACAAAGTATTTAAAGTGAAAAATAGGCAGGAAAGTTTGTTGTGTTGGTTGAGCGGGCTCACTTGCACAACAAGTGAGACTTGAATTTCTTTTAAATTGCACATATAGCAGTCTATTCACTAGATTGACCTGTAGTCCTTTATTTGAGAAAATATAATGATGGATATTCCTTTTTTTAAAATGTAATCCTATCAGACAATTTCAAAATCTTGGCTTGGATAAGGAGTTATATACATATAATAGTGGCGTTTATGAAACAACCATCAACCAAGATTATTTTTCTAATGCTTTAGCTTGGACACTCGAACCGCTTTTAAGTTTTCTGGCAGTCTTTTATTTGATATCAACGAATGGTTATAAATGTTTTATTTTGGAAAAACAGTGTTAGAGAGATGTAATGGTTGACAATAAGCTATCAATGTTGCACACTAAGGCCCAATTTTACCCTCGTTTTTGTTTGTTTTTTTAGATGTTTTAGGTTTATGCAAAAATTGTTTGCAAGAGGAGAGATGGATTGGAAGTCTTTTAAGATAAATGAAGTGATAATCAGACAAAAAAAATCTACAAATTTGTAGAGGAAAAAAGTTATTTTTGCCTCTTATGTCTAAATATAAACAAACACACGTCTTTCACTTCCTCTTACCTCTTTCAAACATAAGAGGAAAAAACAAACGAACTTCTTTCATTTTCTCTTTCTGAAAAAACCAAACGCACGCTTCTCATTTCCTGTCCCCGCTTGCAGACAAAAGTTTGTGTCCTTTAATCAGGTGAGTTGACAAGCAGTCAGCTCTCCAAATGTCGTCAGCCTTGATGATCTATACCAAGTATCTTATTATGTCTAGAAATGGTAAACAGCTATCAAGATAGATGAAGACTGTCATGGCTATGGGAAACTAGGATTCAATCAAATAAGAGAGAATACTTAACTGATGCTTTGTGTTGGATAATCTTGATAGGTCATGGTGCAGGTCAGTTTAGTCACAGGTGGATAGTTAGCTGCATGGTTTTATGTGTGGATATAACAACACTCATTGGTACGATAATGCAGGCAAAGGACCACGGATTTTCTACAATGGTTTTTACTTAGTTCTTGGGTTTACCTATTATTCAGGATGTCATGGCAATATACCCACATTCCATTTCATGCAAGTTTTAAGTACTTTACTTTGTTAGCATGTAGTTTATAAATAGGTACTCCTTCCGTCCCAATTTATTAGTCTACTTTTGACTTTTTAAAGTCTTTCTTATTAAACTTTGACCTTAATTTTTTTTTGTTATATATTATTTTATTACAAAATATATGGAATAGATTGTGTTTTATATGTAGTTTCTTTGGTTGTAATTTTTATCAAGTATTATATAAAAAAAATTATGGTCAAAGTTAAAAAATAAAGATTCCAAAAAGTCAAAAAGTGAACTATTAAATTAGGACGGAGGGAGTAGTAGGTTTCATATTATATGTGTGTAATCAGTTTTCCCTTATTAATATGCACACCATTGAAAACCAATATTGTAATTTTGATTGGTGTTATCGTGTGGTGTTAGTTAGGGTTTAAGGAGGCTGATTGCTTTCACTTTGTATGGTTCGTGTGAAAAGGGGTGTAAGGCATACACTTTCATCGTTGTTCCGTGTTGGAAGTGACTAATCGGCATGATGTGGTGAAATGACAGAAAGTATCGTTCAAAGTAACTGGTTTTGGATTTGGTTCATTCTGCAAATGCAAGAAGACCGTAGAGTGTGTAGCTTGTCTTCTTCGTCAGTGGAATAGGTCTCGTGGAAGAGGTCTTATCGGAAAAGGGTTGTAGTTGTGGATCATTTTATTTTATCATGTTTGTTTGTTGTGAGAGACTAAACATAATTGCGTGGCAAACGGACAGGAAGACATCACACCAAGTGGATTTGATTCGGTTCGTTTTTTTGGGTGACATAAGAAGGTAAAGGTGGTTGTGATCTTGTTTTCTTGAGTGGTGGAAGAGTGCCCTCAAAACAAGCTTGATTAAAGGTTGGGGGTGTCAAAAGTAGAGTTGTCGGTGGTGGTGTTGGCAATAACAGAAACACGGTGTAAACATTATGGAATTTAGAAGTTCAAACCGAGATAGCTTTGGACGTGGCCGGAGAAGAGGTCGTGGGTCTAGGGAAAGGTCGAGATGGTAATGAACATGTCCAACGGATGTTACATGTTATATGTGTTATAAACAATAAAAAAGGGTTGAAAGAAGACTCTCGATGTGACCGAGGTGAAGGTCAGGTGTTCGGGAATGGTCTTAAACGTGAAAGAGAACCGTGGAAGAGGCTCGGGTCAAGATCATTAAGATTGCGGGGGTGAATGTTGGAAAATCTTGATGGGTCATGGTGCGGGTTAGTTTAGTCATGGTTGGATAGTTAGTAGCATGTTTTAATGTGTGAATATAAGAGTTGATATGGTACCGATATGCATGGAAAAGGGCCAAGGGTTTTACACGTCTATTATTCAGGAGGTCATGGGAGTATACCCACGTTCTATTTCATGCAAGTTTTGTGTACTTTACTTTGTTAGCATGCAGTTTATAAATAGGTAGCAGGTTTCATATTATAAGTGCTTATCAAAGACAAGCTAGTAAAAGCAATAAGCCCTTCCCTTTCTGGCTTATCTTCCCAAAAGAGCTTTTGAGTGAAAAAGACTTATGCTATATAAACTATGGAAAAGTTTATATAGCTTAAGTTAAACAGCTTAAATGACAAGAAAAAGAGATTAAGAAAGCTTAACAAACATTTTTTAAACCATAAATTGCATTGATCTTAAAAACAGAATTTAACATAAAAACTTAAATTTCATTAACTTAAAAACAAGAGTACAAGGCTTTTTTTAAAAAGTACAATAAGCTGAAAATAAACTAGGTTAAGCTAAAAACTAGATGCCTTCAAAAGCTTCCACGGTCCTTATTTATAGAAAAATCTTCGTCTTGGGTCTTGGCCTTGTGCTTCTTCTATGAGTGAAATGAGAGGTGTGTTTCCTGTGTGAGTGACTTCAAAATCTCATCCAAGCAATCCAATTTGCTTGGTCTCCAAGGGGGATGATCACAGCCCTTGATTTTTGTCTTCAAGTCTTCAACAAATAAAAAATTAAGGGATAGCCAAGGTGTAATTGAAGGTTTGTGGAGTGGGGTTGAGTTGTGAGAGTGATGGGTTTGTCAATGGGGTGCAGGGGTCGAGGTGAAAATGACAAGGATAGGTGAATAGTAGTTATGGCGAGAAAAGTTTGATTTGGGTGCATAGGGTAACGGGGTTAAGGGCTAGGGACTAACGGTGTAATGAAAAGGGACTAACTATGTTAGTCCCTAAGGACTAATGGTGCAAACCAAGTTTACGGGTGTTATAGTTAACGGGTAATGGGCTTAGGATTGGGCCGGGTTAGGATTTATTAGGTTTTAGAGTTTTAAATCTTATCTTCAATATGTAATGGGCTGACCCGGCCCATTAGATGGGTACGAGTTTGCCCATTTAATATTTCTTCGGTTTCGGCTTCGTCTTTGACTTGTTGACTTTGAGTTTGACTTTGACTTGTTGATTTTGACTTTTTGACTTTTCACGCTCTTTCCAATCTCATGCTCGGTTTTGGCTTTATTTTTGTCATTTAGTGAATATCCGTTACCTGCACAGTATTCAAAGCAAAACAAACATATATTTGGCATTTTATGTTCGTTTTTGGTCATTCAAACTCATTTTTATAGGTAAAAGGTATGTGTAATTAAGTACATACCAAAATCCCCTATACTAAACTCTTATCGTGTCCTCACACAATGCCATAAGGAAACACTTTAGAAAACCAAGAATCTCAATCCCCCTCGTTTAATTACCTCGAAAAGTAGCTAAGTGTTCGTCGAAGGGAATTAAAAAATCATTAGCTTTGAAAAGCCCCATTTTGACCATTTTTAAATATTTTCACTTATTACCACACATATTTTTGTATTTTTCCTTTTTCTCATTTTTTTAAGCAACTAACTAACATGTTTGGACATTCATTATTTTTATAACTTTTAGGGTCACAAAACAAGAAGCACTTTAATCCTAAAATGCCCAAAAAAGGATAAATTCATCGTTCATGACTTTTCACCCGTCCCAAACTAAGCTTAAAAACGAAATCATCGTTACATACAAGCTAAGATGCTAACACTACTCATACTTGTACCTTGTGAAACTTTTCGTTCCCCATAATTATTATATCTTAGGTGAATGTGCTTATTTCGAACTTTAACCATAGATCAAACGTTTTGCAAAATTTCTATGCTTCACGTTCCACCCAAAAGTAATGAGTTTGAAGGTGATATCATCCCATGTAGCGACTTTCGTCTTGGCACATCCCAACCTTGCGGCTAAGTGACCAGGCTTTTGACACCCCACAGAGACTAGTATCAGGACTCACGGACCTTCAGTTTCGAAACCCTTGCATTTCCCGTTTATACATAAAATCACAACTTAAAACGAAATAGTCTTAGTTCAAAAGCATATTTAAATTTAAGAAAAAGAGATTTTCCCTATATTTATTAAATCAAATATATTACACTTAATATTATTATACATCCTTTAAACTAAGGAAATCCTCGACCTTTTAGAAGGCTGCAACATCGGTTGTGAGCTGGCAAGATGCAACAAACTTTTATCAGTCTCGGATAATTACTATGTGCCTTATTTAGAAGACTGCAGCATCAGTTATGAGCCGGCAAGATGCAGTAAACTTTTATTAGCCCACAGTTTTTATTATTATTATTTTTACCTCATTTTTCATTTTTTAACACTTTATATTACCATGATATAGAGAAAATTTCTTTTTATAAAATTTAAGTATAAATTTGAACTAAGACTAAAATTATTGATATCGACCATACTTCAAAAATCATTGATATAAGTTTAATTTTCGAAGAGAGCACGTATTATTAGTCTGGTTAGAAGCTTATGAGAGAGAAAAGCCACAAACTACACTTATGAGCTCTTAAGATTTCCAACTAATCCTTGTTTAGCATCTAACTCATAATTAACTCTATCATTTCTCGTTCTTTGCAAGTTTAAAATCTTTAATAAAAAGATCCACGGATGCTTAGTCTAAAAGTTAAGGAACAAGCTATAGCTCAACACGCTTGATCGAGTCAAAATTTATTCTTATTCTACCCAACAGAAAAGTCAACATTGTGATAAACACTTATTTTATTTTTTAAAAATTTAAAATTTTTTCATTTTTTTGGTATTTTTGGTGGTAAAAACGGGATTACGTGAAAACAACGACTGCAGGCACAATCAAATTGATAGATCCCCCCATACTAGAGTTGAACATTGTCCTGAATGTTTTAAGAAAGGTCTCTACGTAAATCCTAAGCCGTGTATTAAATATGCTCAAAGATAAACGTTAGTCGATAAGATTGAATATTGGATTCCCAAAACTATACAAAGGATTAAATCTCGAGTGAACGAAGGATAAAACCACGAGCACGAGAGGCTTCATAATCCGGGGCAATCCTGGACATACAACAAAAACCACAAAATACGAGAAAGGAAGAGGCGAGCCTCCTCACATCACACTTATTCATTACTACCAATATAATTAGGATAAGCATGGGTTGCAACCCACGAAGCGCTTGTTTAAGGTCACTAAGCTTGACCCGTCCCCCGAATTGAGTTGTTCATGGGGGATAAAAATGGAGAC
>BQNB010138021.1:0-17765 GCA_026074375.1 Tanacetum coccineum | reverse complement strand
TTGTCGTTTAGTGCATATTCCCCAGCGACATATGTCGCCGGGGAAAAGTTCGTCACCTGTTCTCATATTTCTTGTAGTGATTTGCGGGTTGTCACTCAATATATAGAAAACTACAGTTGTTACTGTGCCATTAGATGTTTGCACTATGGCTTCATCCCATCGCTGTCATTTTTAAGCATGCAAACTCCACTAGACATATAAAGGCTTCAACTTGTTGTCAAGCAGTATACGCAAGGTATCTAGATTATTAACTTGTATGTCTATGAAAAATTATTTTCAGTGCCTTATGTTGCAATTAATATCTCTGTCTTTATTACATATGTTCAGTTATTCCATCATATGGTGGATTTTTAGCCTTTAGGATATATTACTTCCGTCTTTGAGGCAAATCTCCTGGTACTTGGGTACCACCAACTTATGAAATTTCAATTTACGTATTATTACTAGCTTATATATATGTCAGGTAATTAGCAAGTCATTATCTACTTCAATTATTGCTGCATTTGCGAAAAACTAGTAATATTACAATGAAAAAGTATTCTTGGTATATTTCAGTATCTTCTTTTTTGGATAGATTTCCTTCCACTAAAAGTGGCTGATAGGGCTTTTATCATTGAAAAACCATGGCAAGATTGCGACTTTAGCAAGGTAATGTGGTTTCTTATTACCATCTGGCCTTGATAGGATAAAGTTTTCTAGGTTCGTTTTTTACGCTATTGTTCTTGGCCATACTTGTTTCTTATTCATGAAATCTTACTTAATACTTGTGTCCTATATCTTGAAAACATATTAGATGCAAGTGTTTTACTAGTATTATCATCATAACCACGTGAAATTAATTAAGGTCAACAGCAAGGTCTGTAAATTAAGTTACTGACCTTAGATATTGATGAAACTATCTGATGAGGCCGATGCTGTCGGTATTTACATAGAGAATTCCCAAGGTCGAAGATGAAGTACATGAGACTTGGGACAAGGCCAGACACCTTCTATACAGGTGAAGCAACAAGGTTTGTAGCATAATTTTCTCTGCAAAATTACGTTTTTATCATACTGCAAATAGCTAATCATGCACCCATGCCTAACAAAATAGCAGAATGATAAATTCCGATTTACCAAGTGATCTCAGGATACGCATCAACAACATTACATATCTTCTCCACAAGGTGAATAATGTTTGTTTCAGATAAAACAATGAACTGTCACATCTTTTAACAACAAAAGTACGTACATAAGCCATTATGGTAAACGTAATTGCAGTTCCCACTTCTTCAAAAGTCTGGCCTACTGCAACAACGTTGCTCAGAGAGAGGAGAGATCGGAGGTTTTACCGTGGACCTTCATGATATCCCTGGTGGTGCAGATGCTTTTGAGCTGTGTGCCAAATTCTGCTATGGGATTAAAATTGATCTCAGTGCCCATAACATCGTACCAGCGATATGTGCTGCCAAGTTCCTGCTGATGACAGAATCAGTAAGAGAGGGAAACTTCGTCTCAAAGCTTGAAGTCTTCTTTGACTCGTGCATTCTTGAAGGGTGGAAGGATGCTGTTGTTGCATTTGAGACTACAGATAGGCATTCGGAATGGTCGGAAAATCTTGGGATTATCAGGAAGTGCATCGACTCTGTAGTTGATAAAATACTCACACCTACACTAAAGGTAATAACAAAATGTACATTTTCAACTTGACAGTAACCCATTTTCCATGCTATAAAATTAATCAGATATTTCAAGATATGAACTTTTAACTAAAAAGGACGAGCCTCAGGTTTGTTGGTCTTACACTTATACAAGACCAGGATATGCACATAGGAAGCACCACAAGTCTGCCCCTAAGGATTGGTGGACAGAAGACATTGCAGACCTGAATATAGACCTATTCAGATGCGTCATCAATACTTTGAGGTCGACAAACCTGCTACCACCACAACTTATTGGTGAAGCATTGCATGTTTATGCATGTCGTTGGCTTCCAGATGTTACAAAGAGTAGAACTGACAGAGAAACATCAACAGCTTCTCAAATGACCCAAGAAGAATCTGTAAAGAGAATAAAACAACTAGAGATGATTGTAAGCCTAATTCCAGAAGATAGAGGATCGGTTTCAGTTGGATTCCTAATAAGACTTTCTTTTATCTAGCAAGGGGAGACACGTCAAAAAGATTTAATAGGGGAATAGGTGTTAAAAAAGTAAGGGAGGGTAATGGAAAGAAAGTAATGGAGGAGGGGCGCCCAGTGATAAACACCACCCAAAAAGCTTATAAAACGTGGTAGGCCTGCAATTTAGAAGAAGAAGCGGACAATAAATGATTTAATAAACGTTAACCTATGCTGAATCTTTCTCTCTTCTGGTGATAATCCCATATATGATATTGAATTGGTTGAGGCTGTCTTGAAGGGTTTTGTCACACAATGGAGAAAATTGTATGTAGTGGTTGAACAATACTTAACCTAGAGAATAAAGGTATGGGAAACTCGTGGATTCTCTTAATCTTCAAGAAAAGAAGTCAATCTCCCATCCACCCACAGGTTCAAAGCAATGTCGGTACAGAAAGTCATGTCTCTTGCAAGCTTTAACCCAAACCCTGAATTTGCCTAGGCCAGAACAATGACATACTTTACACGGTATTTACAAAGGCAACAACATTATAATCTAAACAAAAACCGGTAAGTAATTATAAAAAGAAAAAAAAAAAAACAATTTCTAAACCACTAAAAAAAAACCCTCTCTAAGATAATAAGCATATTCCTTCATGTATATAATAAAACCAAACTGGAAATAAACAGAATATTTAAACGGAACAATTCAAATCCCCAAATGAGTCAAAGATGATAAGAAGAAGCGCCTATGTAGCATTTTTTTTGGACTGAGCAGGAAATTGTCTGCTGGGATAAGTGCATTTGTTGGCCGCCCCGCCATTTAAAAAAAACGATAGGCTTTGCTTCCAATTTGATTGAAGGGACCGATGTAGACAGATTCTTTTCTTTTTCATTGAGCAAGGGAAACAAATTGGTGGCCCAGGCAACATCAGGAATGAAAGTAGGGTCAACAAAATCAATTTCTACAGGTACAGGTCCCAAGAGCAAAAAAGAACAAACAAAACAGAAACTTAGAAGGAGGATATAAACCCCAAAATATTACTCTGATACTTTTACTATTACTGCAATACAACAGCGTAGGATCCAGTAAGCAATGATAGCTATTGAAAAGAAGTGGTTCCGAAGCAGCACAAGTCAAATGCATGAATCCACAACAGAAGTCAAGGGAGAAAGAGGTCAGGAAAAACCGCCAACCGGGTCAGACAAAAACCGGTAAGAGAACAATGAGGAGAAGTAAAAAAAACCCAAAGGAACATCTACACAAAATAGCAATACAAAAGACGTAAATCAGAGCCAGCGGGCGGGAGCGGGAGAGCGGAGGGAGCGAGCGCGCGCGGGGGAGCGGGTCGGGGTAGAACGGCAAGTAGAAGATGGGTGTATTTTATGTGTTCTTATAAAGAATTGTCTTAAAAACGCACAAAAACGAAACCGTATTTATTTTTCAAATTATCCCCAAGCCATTCAATTGTCGTTCAATAGATTCTAGGTGCCTAAGTTTTTCAGTATGAATAAACAAAAACGTTCAATAATTACACTTGCGGTGTAATAACCGTTAACCCGTTAACATATATAATTATTTTCCATGGTAAATAAGTGAAGTTCAGTATATTAAACTTACACCTTATTTTACAGTATAATATACTTACCCTATACATATGCTTATGTACTGCCAAACCAAGATCACCCAAAATCCCTTAATACCATCCTCCTCCCGCAAAACCAACCCCCCCCCCACCCCCCCCCCCAACCCCCCCCCCTCCCCCTCCCTAACCCCGCAACCCACTCCCTAAACCGCCATCAAGTGTAGCTATGACGCCCCTCCGCCAGGCACGCCGTCTAAACCTAAACCATCACTACCATCCCCAAACATCCACGCGCCGTCGCGCGGCCCTGCGCAAGAGTCGCGAAAAAAATGGAACCCACCAAATGAAACAAATCCCACCACTCCCGCCGAGAACGCGTGCACACGAGCTCGGTTATTATATATAAAAAAAACCAATATTAATAACCACACCCCCCTCATATTTTGTTCACCACAACATTCTCTTTTTTTATAAATCTTCCACCTAATATATACACTAACCGCCCACCATAACGCCTCACATATACAATCAACACCCACACTCAAACTCACAACCTACACATTCCCCCTCAACCCTCATCCTACCCACAACTTACACCAATCTAGGAACACCCAATCACTACTCTTATTCCACACTAACAACACTCACAAAAACCCACAAAACCCTCACCAAAACAATCAACACAATCCCATACCCCCCACCCCCCCCCCGCAACGGCGGAAACCGACACGAACCGTCTATCCGCCCGCCAATACATCCAACCCACCGACCGCCCACACCCGCCCCCCCCCCGCTCCCATGCACGCGCCCACCACCACCATTCCAAACCCCACCCCCCCCCGAATCGTCGTAGCCCATTCTCCACACTCTCTCCGACCCCACCCCGTCCGCCCCAAGCTGTGCCGCTCCAACCGTCCCCCATCCCCACGGACACCCCCCCCAAATTTTTTCCCCCTTCGCCAGGAGCCTGTCAACCTTCTCAAGCTACCCATTCCTTTCTTTTCCCCAAATGCTATAATGAGTTCAAAATAAAGAGAGTCAATAAATACAAGGTCCCACAAACATGAATCCATACAGGATTCTCTTAATGGTCTGCTAAAAGTTCGCACTAGAATGACTTCACAGATCATTAACAAAACCTGAAAATTGAATACTCGAAAAGGTCACCATAAAGTTGGTGGAACTCGTAGGTTGAAGAAACCAGTTGATGTGCCAATATAATTAAGTAGTAGACAAATTGTGCAATATGAAGTGAATACATTGCAAACACATATTCATTCCCAAACATAAGCAACTCATGCTATCCCCAAATCCACATCAATAATATACAATCATTGCCACGCAAAGGTTCTTAACCTCTCAAGTCACACGCACCCTAATGCCTACCAGCTGTAGCTATATATAGGGCGGGGAAGTTCACAATAGCATCACCAAACCAGAGCAAGTCAATGCAATACAGAAACCACACAATCACATAAGCACATCCATGGCTATCTACTAAGAATCACAACACAAGCATAAATATTCGCAAAATATTCTACCGAACTCAATGACATTCCACAAATAGCAGTCATAGGCACATTAGCATTGTCCCAAAAAATCAATAAATCAAGTTTTGCACAGTACAAAACAATTCAAAACATATTTGGAGTATCACATTTCTCTCGCGTCATTTTCCCCTCCCAACGAAAAAAAGATTAAAAAAATGGGGCGAATACGAGAACTCCCCATAAGCAAAGTGACAAAGAAGCAAGATCACGATCAAGCATGCAAAGCAACGACGTCCGTAACACGATCTAGTCCAATTTACGTTCTAATTTAGATATACATTCAAACGATGTTTTCAGGTTTGAGCATAGTAGTGGTCAAACGTAGCGTTGCACGGTCACTCTTAAAAACTTTAAAATCAGTGGTGTGATGTTGACGACTTAGTTTCAAGATACTAGGTTACTTCTAGTTTATATCTTAGTAAAATAAACGAATACTATTTCAATTTAAGTAAAAATAGGCCAGTAAAATTCGACGGCTTAAAAATAAATATAATATAAACGGAATAAATTTAGGACCGACCCAACGACCACCCCCTACGAACCCCTGTACTAAAATAGACACGTAACTCCGCCCATGCGCGAATCTCAAAACAAACATGCCCCCCCGCCAGTCCGCTCTTAAACGTACAAAACCAAACCACCCAAACACCCCTCACCCCACTCAAATAACCGAGCAAAAAAAAAATAACTAACCAGTACGTACGCCCCCACTAACGACTTAACTACTTAAAAATAATACTTAAATTTATTATTATGTTCCGTAAAAGTAACCGTATATAAGCGACCACTACACCGACACCACGGCTTTATATACCCACATCACACCCCCCCGCCCATATACGAGCCCCCTCAAAGCACTCAAATCCTGACGACATGACTCTATCGTATTAATAACACCCCACGTTAACCCAACCCCAAAAGGTTTCAATCCTCCAAAACACTTTTCAACAAATGTACACACACTAAACTTTTGACGAAATGGGGCCCAAATTCTTACATATCTCGAAAAAACAACCGCACCCAAAGACACAACATCGCACAACGTTACAAATTTCCCCCCAAACGGACTTTCATTCAATAATAACATTACTAATATGTTTCGCCTTCCAACATTCTTAAAACACGTAAACGACTAGTTTTCCTCCCCGCTTATTGGGCCTTGAAGGCCCAATAGAGGTCACATTAAGTTTATTCGTAAGATATAAAATACGATTTAGGCTCAATACTACTAAAAGTCTAATAATAAATATATAAAGGATAAAGCCCCCCCAATAAAAACAATGGTTATCACAAAATAAAAAACCGAACCCACCCCCTCCCACGCAACTCAAACCAAAAAAAAAACCACCCAATAAAAGGCCTAACCAATACTCCGACGGCAAATTGTGCATCTAAAATAGGCCCCGTAAAGGCAACTTCCGCACCACCCACCAACACAACCTATATCAAACCGGTGCTTTTAACCCCCTACAGGCTCACAACAGCAAACGTAGTACATTTTGATCAAAATCCAAGAGCAAACTAAAGCAAATCCCAACTTCGAAAACCAACCCAAAAAAATACGACACACAACGGTAAGTCACCTACACACCCCAATTTCTTTTGGGCCTAGTGGGTTTTCGAATTAATATAAGCTCATAAAAAGGTTCACTAGTGCTTGTATATAAGCCGAATAAGCTACTAACCAAAATAATCTAAATAGCAAATAAATGTTTTCCAAACCATCACAACGATCACACAACCAACTAAACAACATAAAAATGATTAATAAATTCTTGTTCTCCACCTTTTTTTAAAATATTTATTTATTGTGTTTCAAAAAAAACAGGCAACCACAACATAAAAATGATAAATTCTTGTTCTCTTTTTTTATTGTGTTCAAACCAAAAACGCACCCTTAATGGGTTTTCCGTAAATTTTTTGTGTTTGATTTTTAGAAAACGCACCGTACAATTAGCTTCTACGCATCATTAGACATTCAAAAGTACAAGTTAAGTTAAAATTTAAAAGACTTAAAAAGAGGGTTTTGAAAGCGAGTTAGGACACGATCCGACAACCCAAACGTTGTTTAAATGATAACTCGAATACTATAATCAACCCGGAAGTGCTTTAAACCATCATGTTCTTGATCAAAAATCAAAAATAAAAGTGTGTGTGTGTGTTTTATTTCGGACGAGCAAGGGAGAGAGGAAGAGAGACCAAATTTGTGTTGTGTGTGTTTGAAAATGAGAAATTTGTGATATGAATGGAAACAAAATATTTGTACCAAGTGTTGGGACACCTTAGCTAAAAACTAGCCACCCTTGTCCCCTTGTTGGCTCTAAACCGGATGGAATCCAAGGGGGGGTTCGGGGTGCTTCTCTTTGTGTCGGTTTTCCTTAAAGCTCAACGTTCTCGACTTTAAAATATTACCCGAAGTTTTCTAGTATTTTTATTAGACTTAAAAATACTTTTCCAAGAACTTAGAATATTTACACGACATATTTCCAAATTAAACTTCCCAAAATTCGTTTTGAACATTAACGGACGTGTCGGGACTCGTTTTTTGGCATTTCAAGCTATTTACGGGACGAACCTCCCAGAACATAATCAACATAGATAAAATCCTCTAAAAAGGATTAACACAAGCAACATAAACATAAACTACGCATAATCACATTGATTCACCACCGTCAACACGGTGCTTGTTCTAACGGAACTAACAAAAGTCAAAAAGTCAAAGGACCAAATTAGAACATTTTAAATCTCAAAAAAAGGGCAAGGGTTACATTCTACCCCCTTAAAAAGAATTTCGCCCTCGAAATTCAACTAGTGCTAGAACTAAAAAGATGCGGGTACTTGAGTTTCATTTGATCTTCACGCTCCCACGTGAATTCAGGTCCTCGTTTTGTATTCCACCGAACCTTGACGATGGCAATTTTACTCCGCTTAAGCTTCTTGAACTCTCGCTCTAAAATTTCCATAGGTTCTTCCACAAAGTTCAACTTGGCATCAACTTGGATTTCATCCAAGGGTATCTGTAGTGTTGGGTCAGCCAAACAATTCTTAAGGTTCGACACGTGGAACGTGTCATGAACACCATTCAGTTCTTCAGGTAGTCTAAGTCTATAGGCCACTGGACCGATCTTCTCAGCGATCTCAAAGGGTCCAACAAACCTAGGTGCTATTTTTTCCTTCTTCCCAAAGCATACTACACATTTCCAAGGCGACACTTTGAACAAGACATGCTCTCCTACACTGAACTCTAAGGGTTTTCTCCTCTTGTCTGCATAGCTTTTCTGACGATCACGTGCAACCTTAAGCCTATCTTTGATCTATGAGATCTTCTCAGTAGTCTCTTGTACCAACTCAGGTCCTATCAGTTGCCCTTCTCTAACTTCTGCCCACATAATCGGTGAGCTACACTTCCTACCATACAAGGCTTTGAACGGTGCACACCTCACGCTAGAATGATAACTATTGTTATATGAGAACTGTTAATACAAATATTCGCGCAAAAACGATATTTATATTTAATGATCTTCATGTTTTGATAATAACAAATATAATGTCATACTACGTAAAAGTTTACGTAAACAAGTTATTTAGTCGAAAGTTTACTTGACGCCGACAAATCACTTAAGGTATGAATATGGTATTATTAAACATAGTTAATGATCAAAGAAAAATATTATCATTTGCATAAATATTTTCTAATCAAATGATTTAAGTTAACGCATTTATTTTAAGCTAGTTTCTATTAATTCATGTAAGAAAAATCAGAATTAACCATAAGTTGAAACAATATTTCCAAATTTTTCCAAATCTTCCAAAATCTAGAAAATCTTTCCTTATTGGTGATAAAAAAATATCTTTTTCTAGAAGAATCCATTAAACTAGTTTTAATAAGTACAAAACAATATTTTGTATAGATTTGGGGTTAATCACAAAATGACAAATATTGTCCCAGCTCCACCCACGGATCCACCAAAAGCACTGGACGGATCAGGAATGGAGGGGATCGTTTGAGTCGCTCGTTGGTCTCCCCTGGGACATAATATGATATTTCAAAAGTGTTGTCCTATAAATACCAACCTCATTCTTTCATTTTATACAACTCTTGACAAATATTTTTCTCACATATTTTATCTTTTATATATTCTTTGATTATTATACTTGTTACATAATCCATTACAAGTGATCCAATCTTTCCACTCTTTAGTGAAAAACACACTCATGAGACGTTAAGCTTCAAGGGTTATTAGTTAGTTGTGTATCACGTTTGTGATAAATCATCCATCATTTATATTTGTGTTGTGTGTATCATATGTGTATGATAGGTTAGTATTTAGGCCTCAAAATACATAGTATGTTAGATTGGTTCTATCTCGAAGTAGAACTCGATATTTAGCTTAGTACCAGAAAAAGTGTAAGCGACGTGTACGGTTTTCTCCGCCTAAAAGGAGCTTGTTGACATAGTGAAGATAACTCTCAAGTTGGGTACTTGGGGAGTGGAGCAGGGCGAAGAGGAGCTTCATAGCCGAACCACTATAAATCTCGGTTTGATCTTTCTTATCTTTACTTGCTTATATTTCGTAGATTGTTTATTTACTTATTGCATCGCTATCATATACACTTGTGTATATCTCTTGAATTCACATAAGTCGACAATCTAAGTTTTAATTTTAAAACGGTAAAAACTATTCAACCCTCCCCCCCCCTTTTAGTTTCCACAAAAAGGAGCGGCGACATCAAAAGAACATAAGCCAGCCGATTTATGTTCATAAGGCAAGCAAAACACCATTCGGCATCACCCTCTCAGCCTCGGCCAAACCTGCCTAAAATCCAACCAAACCTATACTATCACATTTTTTTTACATTTTCCTGTTTGTTCCTTCATTTGTTCCTCAATCTGTGTGTTTTTAACCGATCATCAATAGGTAAAGCCGCACACAAAACAAGACAACAACAACTAATCTGATCGGATGAATGCACCATCCTGAAATAAGCACTCAAAAGAAAAACAACAAAGATTGGAGCATAATTCACCCTAAAAAAAAATATCACAAATAATTATTAAACCTAATTCATAACAATTCAATCCTATATATTAAAGCTAATATCATTAACAATTCAATCCCATATTATTTAAACCTTTATATCATCAACAATTAATTAAACCTAATTGATCAACAATTCATCACATCGTAAAGTAAGATAAAAGCAATAGCTACATAAAACATACCCAAATGCAAAACAACGGACTTCTCCTTAAACCAAAGACAACCAGCCTAAGAAAATAATAATAAACACGAAATGACAAACAAACAATGTATATAAATCTCTGATGACAATTAATGATAAAACACAAGCGGAATCCATGCAGGCAAACTTACCACCAAACACAACAAACACCAACGTTACTAACCAACCACCAACTCCACACACCATGAATGGCGGCAATGAAGAGATCAATAGCATCAAAGAGAGGTGGTGGGAGATGTATAAATTTGGATATCTTTTTCTTTTTTTTTTTTTTGGGTGGATGGATTAGATGGATATGCATGATTTGGTGATAGTAGGTTTTAGAATGAGTAGAGGGGGGGGGGAGGTGAGAGAGACACGTATCAAGGTACATATGATTTGAGAGAGAGATAATGAATGGAGACGGTAGGGATGGATAATAAAGAAGGCTCGGGTCGGCTGTGGTGGATCAGGTTTAGAATTTCGGCATGTTCCAGCCAGCGTCCGGCGGGTTCTGGCAGATTCGGGTCTTATGTTAAAATCGTGCTGGGCCAGGCCAGTATTATAATCACATTTATTTACAGGAAAACCCTGCCTTTTTATCCTAAAGACATAATATGATGTTATGATATAGTAATGATTAAATAAAATGAGAAAATAGGTTGCAATCAAACACAATTTTGTAATATGTTTATTTTACCCTTAAAAGCTTTTACACGTGGCATCATTTTATGGTATCTTATATTTTTTAGTTTAACATGGTGTTTTACAAGAACTGGACCCTAATTTTTATAACATACACTTGAAATGGAGCTCTAAAAACTCGCCAACATATACACCTTCATCCTTCAAGCTTCATGACTCATCAGTGTGATAATGGATTGATGGTGTTAGGCTATAAGCCCATCCAATATATTCTTGTCCTACCTAAGAGAGAGTCCAAAAGATATAGCTAATCATCGGATCTATCAGCCCAACACTCTAAAGTATCATCAAAAGATAACATGGCATATGTAACAAACTTAGATTAACTTATCTCTTTCTTATGATATTTAACGAGTAGTTTGGTGCTCGCGCGTTGCTGCGAGGATGTTTTTAACATAGTTTTTGTATTTTCCATTTTCCAAAAAGATATTTTGATACTTTGATTGATGTTTCATGTAAAGCAGTAGAAAGGTATTTTTCAATACCACATCATAAACCATATATCTAAATCTTCAACGCTATATAATACTGAACATTGTGCTATTTCAATGTATAAAATTTGTAATAAAACTCATATATACGTAGCTTATAGCTAAAAGTAAAAGATACTTAATTTACTTTAAGTCTAAGTCTCAGATATTTTAATCTAATTCACATTAGACCCCTTGCTTTTCTGATTTCAGCACGACTTCCCTTAACTGTTACCACATTTTAATAGTTTCGCTTCTTTACTAGCTATTGCTTCCCTCAGGCTGTTGAAACAATCCACACAAAACTCAGACCACTAACAAACCTTTGGTGTCCTTTACAAGCGTACAGAATTCTACTACGGCCAGCGGATCAATGCCTAGAAATAACACAAGGAACAATAGGATCCAGCAACCATCAAGTAGTAAACAGAAATATCAAAAAGTAGAAGCCCACCCTAGGATTGTTTAGTCTAGTCTGAATAAGAAGAATCGTACCTCTAAATCTGTGTGTTCTACATGCAAAAAATGCTTAGTCGATGCAAATCATGATATATGTGTGGTGGATTATTTGAATGATGTGAATGCACGTGTTAGAAATAAGTTTGTTAAGAGTCTTCATAAAAAGTGTTAACTTATCAAATCATACGAAAATAAAGAAGAATCTAGAGAGAGAGAGTTAGAGAGAGAAAGAGTAAAAAGAAAAGTAGAAGGCTTTCATAGAAGAGAGAAATGAGAACCAACACCCTCCTAACATACTAGGAGGGTGGTATTTATACCTTAAGAGGATATTTGCCACTTGGGCTTACATTGGGCCTTAATGAGCCGAAACTAACAACTTAAATAGGTTGTAGCCTGATAACTAGGCCCAATTAGCTTAAATGAATTCCTGTAAATTACATTTTCCTATACAAGGCTCAAGAATAATTAATGACCATCACTTTACTAAAAACGAGGCTAACAATCTCCCCCTAAGGGGTGGTCATTGCACTTATGGCTACACTTCTTGTGACGTCTTGAATCTTGGAGCCTTGTATGCTTGGGAATTCTTTTGAAGTTCCTTTTGCATGCTTGTGATCTTGGATCTTGATCTTTGACTTGATATCTTTTAACTTTAAACTTGATATCTTGATCTTTAGCCTTGAGATAATCTTGGATACTTCTTGACTGGAACACTTCTTACCAACATACTCATCCTTTGACATCACTTGAAGGCTGACAATCTTCCTCAACATAGACCTTGTGACTTGATCTATTTGAAATCATATACTTGACGTTCTTTGAGGAAGTTCTTGTTTATCAGAGCTTGCGGAAGTGTATCTTTGGAATTCAGAACTGTCTTCAAGTTTTTGATTAATGTCGTTGAATGTATCCTTGAACTTTGAGAATGAGTATGTGGCCTTGACTGCGGCTCAACTGGAATATGGTGGAAACACCATCAACTTGTCCTGCATGTTTAAGTTAGTGATAAACAACAGATATGGACGAATATGTCTTTGTCATTTCATCGGATATAGTTTCAATAACCACGATTCCCCGTTAATCAGTATAAATACTGCCTGTGATCAGGTAAAATTCAAAAGAATCTCCTTGACAGGGTTTCACAGCTGCACTAGCCATTCTTGTTAGCGGAGCGTCTCAAAGCAGACAACACGGTAAGAGTGAATCGGCGAGTTACTATCTCACTGATTGAGTCGTCAATGCGTGTTCAGTCTTCTCATGCCTAAATGCCCTTTTGAGGTTGCCACAATGGACATAAGATTGAAATTTGTTTGAAAATTAGTCGACATGTTGATGAATAAAGATTTTTAAACATATCGAAAGTTTTATGTTTTCAAAAAGCATCCGTCAATTCTCATTAATACACACAGATTATATTTGCGTCTGTGTTGGAATCTTGTACAGCTTGTGTTTTGATGATGAACAACAAGTGCATATGGAATAGTGTCCTAATGAGATTTTGATTGATCTCGATGTCTCTAGACTCTATAAGTGCACTTTTGTTATTTGGTGATCGGAGGCTAGAGCGGACTGCCACCTTTTTTAATATCGACTATCTCGGAGTGAGAAAGTCGATAGAAATGTGTTGTTCTCCGTGAGAAATGAAACAAACTTCATTTGAGAGAAGCCTGAGTAGCTGGGATGGGTTGTGCTTTGCATCACTGGTTCCATGATGACTTGTCTTCAATACCAGAATCATCTTTGTGATTACCAATAGATTATGCATTGACCCGGTTTCTGCTTAAGGTTGTATATATGGCTTCTTTCTTTACACCCTTTATCCTTACGATTCTTTTACATTCTTCAACCCCCTTCAATGTTATTCTAATGCGTCCTCGTTATCACCATATTGGGTTTGTTCCGGTGATAACTCATGCCTTGGATAACATTCTTCCCAATCTCACTTTACTCCTTTTTTCAATCATACCTAAAGACTTCTACTCTATCTATTAGAGTGTCCATGGGTAGATCCCTTCGGTTCTGGCTGGATCATGGAACAAAATACCTATTCTTAACCGCCTTATAACATCGTAAGAAACAACAGTTGGTCGGTCTTTGGTATTTCCATAGTAGCCATAAAACCATTGAAAAGCAATCAACGTGTTCGAGAAATCATTTATTACACAATGAGAGTTTTCTATATCACCAAAAAGCTCCCCCTACACATATGCATCATGTTATGAAAGAGTTTTGCACATGCGAGGTCGAGAACGCACTTATAATCAAGAGGTCTTATCTATATTAAGCCTTATTGATCACATTTTAATCACTATTCTCCTCCTCAAAATAGCATATATGGTGACAATTTTTGAATTAACTAGTGAATTAAAATACAAGTTAATGTACGTTGATCCACTTTTAGACTAACTAAATAATGGGAGAATAGGAATGCATGCCAGATGAACTAATATCAAAATTTATACTCCCCCTCAATAATAGATTAGAGTGAAAACTTGGAGTGGGAGTTTGTTGAGCACACAATTTTGAAAAAATTTGAAAATTTCTTTTTGAAAATATCTTGAAAAATTGTGCTCAACAGGAAAATAATTTTTATTTTATCTTATCAAGTATCATTTCCTTAGTGCTTCTCTCGAGCATTCAAAACTTTGAATGTTTATATGACTTTGCTCAAGACCGAGAAGATGTGAACTTCCCGTTGTTTAGGAATAATGTGCATAAATGAACATTTTCCTTTCTTTAAAGACCGAGTCCTAAGCTGACTTTTACTTAGAAGTCATAGAGAAAACTTGAAGAGACATGTTTTGAAAACTTTTGAAACTCTCGCTCGAACTTCATTTATACAGCCGTATTAATATTGATCAACATTTCTAGGTGCGTAAATGTTACCGATTTACGAGAGACATGTCGGAGAAGATTATTTTTGGTAGATTTGAAATTTTTTGATTTTGTATTTTGCTTTTATATGATTTATAATTTTATATTTTGTTTTTCTGATAAGTATATACAAATTTTAAAATGTTTTAGACACACAAAGAAGATATGAGAAAATGTGTTTAAAAGCATTAAAACTTGGTTTTCAAAAAGCTCCCCCTAAAAAATTAATCCACTTATAAAGAATGATTTGAATTTTAAAAGTGACATGAGAAGGGAGTGTTGAACATAAAATTTTGAAAGATTTTGAAAATCCTTTTGAAAAATTCTTGAAAATTTGTGTTCAACTATTTTGAAAACAAGAAGATTTCTCTTCTTTTGAAGGTAAAGGGCACTGAAGCGTACACTCCCCTTTTATTTAAAGCTCGGGTTATGCACTGAAGTATACATAAGCCATTCCTAGACAGACTTAGAGAACAGCAAGTGGATGGATACATGTATTCTGCCTCCGGAGTCTCGTAAACGTGTTAAGAAAAGAAGTAGAATTCGGAAACCCTTTTCTTGTAGGTTCCTGGGGGTTAGAAGCATTTGAATTATCACACACAGATGTGTCAGACTCACTTTCGGTGTTACTGGATGCAGTTATTTTTCCACAAAGGTCAAAAATTCTTCTAGTTGGTAACCACCTAAGGCAAGTTCTAGGTTTTCTAGGCCTAGGTGAAGCAAGACTTTCTTTGGACCCTAAATTCTTTAATTTCTTGACATTTGCCTTATGTTTCTTTTGATTTGCACTTTTTGAAACATTAGCACTTTGGTTTTTCTTTCTAGATTTCATGCCATTCACATACTGAAGCACACATTCATCATGATTAGCAGTAATCAAACATTGCTTACATGTAGCATAAATAACCTCAGATTTTTCATTTCGAATTGCAAGCTTAATGTTATTACATTCAGGTGACGTATGTTCTTGATTAGTAGAAGACTGTAACTTCCTATGGTTTTCTTCTATTTTCTCTAAATTATTCGAGAGGCAACTACTCTTAGATTTAGAAGGGACCTTATCATTCTTAGGATTGTTCCTAGGCTGTGGTCTTCTGGTCCTAGTAGTGCTTTCAACGTCTTTAGGAGATAAACCATTTGTGTTAGAATTTACATCTTTCTTAGTGATGACATGAGGTTGTGAAACAGTGATCGGTTTGGTCCTAACGCTTGCTTTTACATGTTTGTTATGCACAAATTTGTCTACCCTAGAAGCTTTAAAAGGATTAATCCTAAAGATTCCTGGATCAATCACTCTTTCATTGTTCATAACTGTTGATTCTCGAGAGGAAGGTGTCGAGTTTGAAGTGACTGGTTTTGACAAAGCATTCGACTCACCAACCTTGGAAATAACCTTAGATTTAGGAAGAGGAGTTACAAAATACAGTTTTGGTCCAGAAGAAGAAGGTGGTTTTCCTAAGATTGATTGCTTTAAAAACATAGTATTCGCACTCGTACCTTTGGTGTTGTCCTTTTGTTCAGAAACCTTATCAAATAACTGGGCTCTTAACTTGGCATTTTCATAAATCGTATTATGTAATTTTTCTTGCAAAGAGTCAATTATGGATTTGATTTGAGTTCGTGTCACATTGATAGAGTCAAATAGGTTCTTGTATGTTATCTTAAGATGTTCATTTTCTTTTGCATAATTTCGAACCCGAATTCTAATGACACGTTCTCATCTTCAAGTTTCTGAGACAAAGGATCAAGGGTATTTGATGCACACTGAGTATCACTACTCTTACCCTTAAGATCTCTCAACTGAGCTTGCAACCGTTTAATTTGGTTTTGCATGTCATTATAAGCTTTATCATACGAAATCTTATCATATTTACATTCCTCACATTTTTTATACCAATTATTCCAAAGAACAGCATATTCTTTTTCCTTTTTGATAATGCAAGATTCAAGTTTTTCTTTCATACGATCAAGCTCAGTTTGGAGATTTGATGCATCTACAACAGAATTATTTTGCACAATAGACATAATATCTTGACTAACAACTGCTCTCAAGAGACGCTCGATTTCATATTCCAAAGCCTTGTGCTTAGCAAGAGATTCATCAGCTTCTTTTGCAAGAGATTTGAAGTCTCGAACAAATTTAACTGCTTCTTTCAAAAATTGTATTTCAAAATTTTGAACTCTAGAATCAACTTGGTTAACGATAGGGAAAATTTCATGTTTTACAATTTTGTGAAATTCTTGATAAGCCGGAGATGACCATTTGTTTATGTCTGCATTTATTCTATGTTTAATGACACTTTGAAGAGTCACAATGGTGCCTTTTACCTCATTTAGAAATTTTCGGGCAACACTTAGAGTATTATCCATAAATTCATCATCAGGTAATGAAAATAATGTTGAAACACTGGTCATTTTGGAAGTATTTGAAAAATACACCTCTTCTCGTGACTTGGCCTTTTGAGAAACAAAAACCTCAGAAAGTTTATTAATTTTTTGCATAATTTGCCGGTTTTATTTCTTTGTTAAGTTGTTTCATTTTTAAACGGCTCTCTTAAGCAAGTTGCAGTGTGTCCTCCGAATCAATACACAATAGGAGGATCATGCTTATCTAATAATACATTGCCATTATACAAATTCTGTTGCTTTTTCTGAGATTGCTTGAGATAGAAGGGATTTTGATAACCAAGAGCTATTTTTTGTTCAGTATGGTAAAACGAGTGTGGCTTAGGTAAAAGCATATGCATTGTTTGAATCGATTGACCTATTTTAACCAAAATGTTATCTAATTCCTTAATCTT
>BQNB010138020.1:0-17765 GCA_026074375.1 Tanacetum coccineum | reverse complement strand
AACCCGAAGTGCTGGCCGGCCTGCTGTTGAATCACTGGGAGGGGGAACGGGTGAACAGGTTAGTAGAGGTGGAAGGGGTAAAAGACCTAGGGAAGGTAATGATGAGCGTGTTGATGAATTGAATGGTCGAGGTAATGACCAAGGTAGGGGAGCTAATGGGGGTGTAGAGGGAGCTAATCGGAATGTAGGAGGAGCCAATGGGGGTGCACCCAACTTCCCAATCGATCATTGCCTAGCAATTGCGAAACCTCTTACCCGCCATGTTGGCCCAGGTTAGTAACCAAGGGAATGTTGGAAATCAGAATAGTAATGTGGTAAATGAGAACGTTCAGGGGAATGTTAGGAATGTGATAGTGAATGGCAACAGGGTAGGTTGTTCATATAAGGAATATGATGCTCACTCATTAGATTGAGAAAATGGATTATGTGCATGATATGAGTGGTTGTAGTATTGACCAAAAGGTGAAATACACTGCTGGTTCATTTATGGGTAAGGCTTTAATGTGGTGGAACTCTCAGATCCGCACGCTAAGTCGGGAAGTTGTTGTTAGTATGTCATGGAATAACTTTAAGTTTATGATGATATAAGAGTTTTGTCTTAGTCATGAGATGCAAAAGTTGGAATCTGATTTGTGGAATCACGCCATGGTCAGGGCTGGCCATGCTACGTATACTGATAGGTTTCATGAGTTGGCTAGGTTAGTTCCACATTTGGTAACTCCAGAGAGTAAGATGATTGAGAGGTATGCGTATGGCCTTGCTCCACAAATCTATGGGATGGTGGCAGCAACGGAGCCAAAGACTATATAGAAGGCTGTACAGATTTCTGGTGCATTGACCGATGAGGCTGTGAGAAATGGATTAATTAAGAAGGTTAAGAAAAGAGGAAATATGGGGGAACCTAGCAAGGATAAGAATGGTAGGGATGATAATAAGAGGACTAGGACTGGGAATGCTTTTTCTACTACTGTAAACATTGTAGGAAGAGAGAATACAGGTACTTGGCCCAAGTGTACCACCCGCAACTCTTACCATGCACCCGGAGGGCCTAGTCGCACATGCTTCAACTGTAATCGCTCGGGTCATTTGGCAAAGGATTGTAGAGGTGTGCCAAGGAATGTGAATCCTGTCAATGCTAGAAACCCAACTGTTAGAGCATGTTATGAGTGTGGTAGTATCGACCATGTCAGGTCAACTTGTCCTAGATTGAATAGGGCACAAGGACCAAAAGAAAATCATCCAAATCAAGTTGCTGCTAATAACGGGGGTTAGGGTTGTGGAAACCAAGGGAACCAAGATAGGGGTAGGGCATTCATGTTGGGACCAAAGGAAGCTCACCAGGATCCGAACATTGTGACGGGTATGTTTACTTTGAACAATCATTTTGCCACTACCTTATTTGACTCTGGTGCCGACTATAGTTTTGTTTCCACTACTTTTATACCTTTGTTAGGCTTAGAGCCCAGTGAATTAGGTTTTAAATATGAGATTGAGATAGCTAGCAGGCAGCTAGTAGAGATTGATAAGGTTATTAAGGGTTGCAAACTAGAAATCAAGGGTCATATATTTGAAATTGATTTAATACCTTTTGGGAATGGGAGTTTTGATGTGATTATAGGTATGGACTGGTTGCCTAATTATAAGGCTAAAATAATTTGCCATGAGAAGGTAGTGAGGATACCACTGTCGAATGGCAAGGTGCTTAGAGTATTAGGAGAGAGACTGGAAGAGAAAGCGAGAATCTTGATGAGTTTTAAGGCTAATGAAAGGAAACAAGAAGAGATTGTTGTGGTTAGAGATTTTCCTGAGGTATTCCCGGATGACCTATCTAGATTACCTCCTATTCGGGAAATTGAGTTTCGAATTAAGTTAATCCCTGGAGCAACGCCGTAGCCAAAGCTCCATTTTTTAGTTTTAAAAAAAATTTTTTTTTTTTTAAAAATGTATTTTTTATAATTTTTATAAAAAAATTTTTCTAAAGCGTTTGCACCTCTAAATGGAGGATTGTCTGGACAACTCAAGAACTCCAAGACAAAGGTTTCATTTCGACAAAGTTCGTGGCGCCTATGGGGAGCGCCAGTATATTTGATTAAGAAAAAGGAAAAAAAAATGGGTATTTATTCCCCCCCCCCTATTTTTTTTTTATTATTATTTTTTAGGAATGCATTAATTATAGAGAATTGACCATTTTGACTGTTACGATCGTTATCCAGCTTCCTAGAAATTGATGATCTATTTGATCAACTACAAGGGTCGCAGTTTTTCTCGAAGACAGATCTTTGGTCTAGATACCGTCAGCTAAGAGTGCATGAAGATGACATTCCAAAGACAGAGTTTAGAACTCGTTATAGACATTTTGAGTTCACTGTAATGCCCTTTGGTCTGACTAACACACCAACGGTATTTATGGATTTGATGAATAGAGTTTTGTATGCCCTTATCTTGATAAGTTTGTGATAGTGTTTATAGACGATATCTTAATCTACTCTAAGACTCGAGAGGAGCATGTAAAACATTTAAGGTTAGTATTGGGACTGCTTAAAAAGGAGAAACTGTATGCTAAGTTTTCTAAGTGTGAATTCTGGCTAAGAGAAGTGCAGTTTCTTGGGCATGTGATAAATGGTAATAGGATTCATGTGGACCCTAGTAAGATTGAAGCTGTTAAGAATTGGAAAGCCCTTAGAACTCCGACTGAGGTTTGTTCGTTCTTAGGATTGACCGGGTATTACCGTAGGTTCATTGAGAACTTTTCTAAGATTGCTAAGTCTCTTACTATCTTGACTCATAAGTGTAAGACTTTCGATTGGGGTGAGGAACAGGAATTGGCATTTCAAACCTTGAAGGATAAGTTATGTAATGCACATGTTCTAGCTTTCCCCGTTAGACCGGAAGACTTTGTGGTATATTGTGATACATCCAGGATAGGACTAGGTTGTGTGTTAATGCAAAGAGGTAAAGTGATAGCCTATGTGTCTAGGCAGTTGAAAATTCATGAGAAAAATTATACTACCCATGATTTGGAGTTTGCTGCAGTTGTATTTGCACTTAAGATCTGGAGACATTATCTGTATGGGACAAAGAGTGTCATCTATACGGACCATAAGAGTCTTTAGCATATCTTTAGTCAGAAAGAGTTGAATATGCGACAGTGTCGTTGAATAGAGTTGGTTAGTGATTATGACTGTGAAATTCACTACCATCCTGGTAAGGCAAATGTGGTGGCTGATGCCCTAAGTAGGAAGGAAAGAGTAAAGCCTAAAAGATTTAGAGCTATGAATATGATCCTTCAGTCGGGTATCAAGGATAGGATACTAGCTGCTCATAAGGAGGTTGTGGATGAGTTTGTAGGATTGTAGAAAGGTTTGGATGAGATGATAGAACCGAGAAGTGATGGAACTTTATACTACCTGGATCGAATATGGGTACCTTTTAAGGGTGAGGTGAGAACCCTGATAACGGATGAAGCCCATAAGTCGGAGTACTCTGTACACCCAAGAGCTGATAAGATGTATTATGATTTGAGAGATAGGAACTGATGGCCTGGAATGAAAAAGGATATAGCTGAGTATGTTAGTAAGTGTTTGACTTGTTCAAAGGTTAAGGCTAAGCATCAAAGGCCATCTGGCTTGCTTCAACAACCTGAGATTCCCGTATGGAAATAGGAAGGGATAGCTATGGATTTTGTGACTAAGTTGCCTAGGACTAGTAGTGGGCATGACATAATCTGGGGCATCGTAGACCGATTGACTAAGTCTGCTCATTTTCTACTTATGCGTGGGGATTATAAGATGGAAAGGTTGGCTAGATTGTATTTGAATGAGATAGTTGCTAGACATGGTGTGTCGATCTCGATTATATCGGATTGTAATAGTCGTTTCACATCAAGGTTTTGGCAGTCAATGCAAGAGGCATTAGGAACTCGTTTAGATATGACTACGGCTTATCACCCTCAAACTGATGATCAGAGTGAGCGTACTATTCAGACATTGGAAGACATGCTTAGAACGTGCGTCCTGGACTTCAGAGGAAGTTGGGATGTTCATCTTCCGTTGGTTGAGTTTTCGTATAACAATATTTATCATTCTATTATGAGATGGGCTCCGTTTGAGGCATTGCATGGTAGAAAGTGTCGTTCGCCAATTATGTGGGCTAAGGTTGGAGAAGGTCAGTTGATAGGACCTGAGTTAGTGCAAGAGACTATCGAGAAGATCTCGTAGATTTAGGATAGACTTAAGGCTGCGCGTGATCGTCAGAAAAGTTATGTTGATAAGAGGAGGAAGCCTCTAGAGTTTATTGTAGGTGACTATGTCTTGCTCAAATTGTCGCCTTGGAAAGGTGTGGTACGCTTTGGGAAGAAAGGGAAGTTAACACCTAGGTTTATTGGACCGTTTAAGATTATTGAGAAAGTAGGCCCTGTGGCCTATCGGTTAGATTTGACTGAGGAATTGAATGATGTTCATGACACGTTCTATGTGTCGAACCTTAAGAAGTGTTTGGCTGATCCAACACTGCAAGTGCCTTTGGATAAGATTCGAGTTGATGCTAAGTTAAATTTTGTGGAAGAGCCTGTGGAAATCTTGGAAAGAGAGTTTAAAAAGTTGAAGCATAGTAGGATTGCCATCGTCAAGGTTTGGTGGAATTCGAAATGTCGCCCTGAATTCACGTGGGAACGTGAAGATCAGATGAAATTAAAGTACCCACATTTGTTTAGTGATGTTAGTAGTTGAATTTCGGAGACAAAATTCTTTTAAGGGGGGTAGAATGTAACCTTTTCCCTTTTTATGTTTTGAATATTTCATTTATAGTCCTTTGACTATTTGACTTTTGTCAGTTTATTCAGATTTTTGTATCGTGTTGACAGTGGTGATTTTATGAGATATGTGATGAATTGTGGTTAATTGTGATTAATAATCCCTTTTTGAAGGTATTATTGTGTTATTTGTATTCCGGATGGTTCGACCCGTGAATGTTGAGAAATGCCGAAAAACGAGTCCGATACGTCCGTTAATGTCCAAATGAGTTCTGAAGGGTGTAAAGTAAAAATATGTCGTGTAAATACTCTAAGTTAATGGAAAAGTATTTTTATGGTGAATTAAAATGCTAATTAACTTTGGGGAAATTTTTACGGTTGAGTTTTACGAGCTTTTAAGTGATCCCGACACGAAAAGGAAGACCCGAGACCACCTAGTTTATTTTTCTCACAAAAAGTATCTCTCTTTCTCTCCCTCTTGTGCGTTCGAACCAAGCTACACACACATATTATATTTTTGAACTTTGATCAAGAAAACATGAAGACATAAATATTTAGGGTTGATTCTAGTGCTCGGGTATTCGTTTAAACAACGTTTGGGTTGTCCGGTTCGTGTCGAAATATACATTTTTGAAGATTTTCTTGTAAGTTTTCAAATTTAAATTTCGTTTGTCCTTTTGGGTTTATTTTGATGCATAGATGTTAGATGTACAAGTTGATTGTTGTGAAAATTGATTTTTGGAAGTGAAACGAAAGAAAAATGGGGTGTTTGGTTCGTGTAAAAAGTAAAGGAAAAAAGAGGTTTTGTAGTTTTGATGTCGTGGTCGTGATGGTTGAATAATATATGATGCTAGAATGCTTATTTTTTTATAGTAGCTTGTATAGCTTATTCGGGCTTATTTTTAAGCTATTTCTTGGCTTATTTTGGGCTTATATGCCACGAACCACTTCCCAAAATCACTAAAAAGTGATTTTGATTATTTTTGTGTTATGACGTATGTTGTGGATTATTTTTGAGGCTTATGGTAGTAACCAAATGCGATACGTAGCTTATTAGCTTATTTTCAAGCTTAATATACGTATTTTTGAGCTATTGGACTCACGACCCAATAAGTCTATTTAAGTCGCGGCTTAATGAGAGGACTTATTGTCGTCCGGATTATTTCTACATATAAGTATATACTTATATATGTAAATGGACCTTGGTTTTGGACTTGGATTATATTTTGGACTTAAAAATGTCCTAATGGACCCTTGTTGGGCCTTAAAGCCCAATAAGCGATATTTAGTAGTTATGAGAATTTTGACGGACTTTTGAAAGTGGAAATGTATTTACGAAGTGATATTGAAAGATATTTTGGGAAAAACGTGTTGGTAAGCGTTAAAGAATGAGATTTTGGAATTTTGTCGAAAAGTGTCAAAATTGTGAAAAATGTTGAAAATAAGGTTTGAAACCTTGGAAAACGTTTGAGCGTACGGGTCATGTCGAAATTTCGTAAAAAGTTTATACTTAGAAATTTTTCTAAAAACATGATTTTTGATTTTTAAATAATAAAATATTATTTAAAATATTTTATTTATTTAATAAATTCACTAAAAGACGAAAAATATAATTTTTCTCGAAACTCCTTTAATATGTTTATTATGAGTAAACGTTTCATTTTCAATCGTATTAAGATTATTTTGAAGTGACTAAGGTGTACCGAATGGACTTGTCGATATATATTTATAATTAATAATAATAAATATTTATTTATATTACTTATCTATTTTCTCTAAATAGTATAAGTATGTATTATCAGGGAATGAGATTGATATGATTATGGAAATAAGTCGTCAACCATCACACCACTAAACTGTTTCGGGTAATTGTACAACGCGTCTAAACTCTATGCATCAAACGTGAAGATTGTTTTGGAATTGGATGATTAAATTGGGACATTAACTAGACTAGGTTGTATGCGGGCGTCGTTGCACTTGCTTATGTGATTGAGATTGGGTTGCTAAAGACTTGCTTGAGGTAAGTTCTCGTAGCCCCACTTTTTACTAGTTTTTCCGTTAGGGAAAATGATGACTCAAATGTGTTTTTGAAATGTTTTGAATTGATCTGTGCGAAATGTGGTTTTGTTTTTGGGACAAGATATGTGCTTATGACTGCTATGTGAATATTTTGTGTGGTACTTGCATGTGCTGTGTTTGGTATGCAAGGTTCTGTGTGGTACTTGCATGTGATGTGTTTGGCATGCAAGGTTCTGTGTGGTACTTGCATGTGCTGTGTTTGGCATGCAAGGTTCTGTGTGGTTTGACCTAATATAGTGCTCAAGCTGGTAGGCCCTTTAGGTTGCGTTACTGATGTGGGATTGCACGCGGTTATTATGGATGTTGAGATATGACTAGCGGGATGATGCTATGTCTTGGATTGTTAGCATATATTCACTGTCATATAGCACTATTGTCCACTATTGAAATATTGGCACAACTTTTGGGTTTAAGGTCAAACTTATGAGCTCACCAACATTATTGTTGACGTTTTCGAGTATCATTTTCAGGTGAAGTGAAAGAAGAGTAGTTTGGTGATTGTGATAGCAGACTTAGAAGTATCCCGTGTGGATTTTCATTTGAAGTCTTGCTTGCTTGTTGTTTGAATCTGGTATTTGGTTGTTTTGGATTAAGTTTGGATTATGGTCCCCTGTGTGGGCAGTTGAATAATTGTAAGAGATTGGGGATTTTAGTTGCGATTTGGGACATCACTTGAGTTTGTTCAAGGTTGATGGTCTCCATAGCACTTGGAGTTTATGCAATGTAGTTTTCTCTATTTTGTATCTTGTGTTATGATTGATCATTATGTTGCATTCCCGTGTTTCTGCCATTGTCGGGGTGTGACAGATTGGTAATTAGAGCCAAGGTTATAGAGAACTAGGTGGATTGGCATAGACTATAACCTAAGATCCATCGTCTAGTTGTGTATAGGATCTATGTGTGCAGTGTTCTGCTTTTGTGTGCCTTTGTGTGTGTTCCGGTTTTATGCCTTAGTTTATGTTTAGTCATTAAAATGGTGGGCCTCAATAGGGAAGTTTGAATGGAAAGGCTCGAAGATAAGGATGGTGGCCAACATAGATTATTAAGCATATCACAGACTCACTCTACTAGGTAATAGTTGTTCACAAATGACAAATCAATGTTTGACACCATGAGGGTGTGTTATGTGTATATTAGTAAATATAAGTGACATATTCTATATAGTATATAATAAATATATAAATATATATATATAAATTTAGTCCTTCTTCCCCGCTTCCCCTAACGTTACCCATGTTCTCCCTTGAATAGATAATGCCACCAAGGATGAGGACCCAAAGTGCTGGCCAGCCTGCTGCCGAATCATTAGGAGGGGGAACGGGTGTACGGGTTGGTAGAGGTGGAAGGGGTAGATGACCTAGGAAAGGTAATGATGAGCGTGTTTATGATTTGAATGGTCAAGAAAATGACCAAGGTATGGGAGCTAATAGGGGTGTAGAGGGAGTCAATGGGAATGTAGAGGGAGCCAATGGGGGAGCACCCGACTTCTCGATGATCATTGCCCAACAATTGCAGAACCTCTTACCCGCCATGTTGGCTCAGGTTAGTAACCGAGGAAATGTTGGAAATCAGAATGGTAATGTGGTTAATGAGAATGTTCAGGAGAACATTGGGAATGTGATAGTGAATGGCAACCAGGTAGGTTGTTCATATAAGGAGTTCTTAGCTTGTAACCCTAAGGAATATGATGGTAAGGGAGGTGTTGTAGTTCTTACTCGTTGGATTGAGAAAATGGAGTCTGTGTATGATATGAGTGGTTGTAGTATTAACCAAAAAGTGAAATACACTGCTCGTTTATTTGTGGGTAAGGCTTTAACGTGGTGGAACTCTCAGATCCGCACGCTAAGCCGGGAAGTTGCTATTAGTATGTCATGGAATGACTTTAAGTTTATGATGATACAAGAGTTTTGTCCTAGTCATGAGATGCAAAAGTTAGAATCTGAGTTGTGGAATCACGCCATGGTCGGGGCTGGCCATGCTGCGTATACTGATAGGTTTCATGAGTTAGCTAGGTTAGTTCCACATTTGGTAACTCCTGAGAGTAGGATGATTGAGAGGTATGTGTATGGCCTTGCTCCACAAATCTGTGGGATGGTGGCAACAACGGAGCCAAAGACTATACATAAGGCTGTGCAGATTTCTGGTGAACTAACTGATGAGGCTGTTAGAAATGGATCAATTAAAAAGGTTAAGAAAAGAGGAAATGTGGGGGAACCTAGCAAGGATAAGAATGGTAAGGATGATAATAAGAGGACTATGACTGTGAAGCTTTTGCTACTACTGTAAACCCTATAGGAAGAGAGAATACGGGTACTTGGCCCAAGTGTACCATCTGCAACTCCTTTCATGCACTCGGTGGGCTTTGTCGCACATGCTACAGCTGTAACCGCCTAGGTCATTTGGCAAGGGATTGTAGAAGTGTGCATTGAATGAATCTAGTCAATGCTAAAACCCAACTGTTAGGAGGCAATGTTTATGATGGGGTAGTACCGTAACGACCATGTTAGGCCAGCTTGCCCTAGGTGGAATAGACCACAAGGACCGGGAGAAAATCGTCCAAATCAAGTTGCTGCTAATAACGGGGTTCAGGGTCATGGAAACCAAGGGAACCAGACTAGGGGTAGGGCATTTATGTTAGGAGCAGAGGAAGCTCGCCAGGATTCGAACATTGTGACGAGTACGTTTACTTTAAACAATCATTTTGCCACTACCTTATTTGACTCTGGTGCCGATTATAGTGTGTTTCCACACTTTTAACCTCTGTTAGCTTAGAGCCCACGACTTAGGTTTTCAGATAGAAGATTGAGATAGCTAGCGGCAGCTAGTAGAGCTTGATAAGGTTATTAAGTTGCAAACAGAAATCGAGGGTCATGTCTTTGACATCGACTTAATACCTTTTGGACATGGGAGTTTTGATGTGATTATAGGTATGGACTGGTTGTCTAATTATAAAGCTGAAATAATTTGCCATGAGAAGGTAGTGAGGATACCATTATCGAATGTCAATGTGCTTAAAGTATTAAGAGAGAGACCGGAAGAGACTCTTGATGAGTGCTAAGGCTAATGAAAGGAAACAAGAAGAGATTGTTGTGGTTAGAGATTTTTCTGAGGTATTCCTGGATGACCTATCTGGATTACCGCCTATTCAAGAAATTGAGTTTTGAATTGAGTTCATCCCTGGAGCAACACCGGTAGCAAAGTACCCCTATCGTTTGGCACCTTCTGAATTGGAGGAGTTATCTGTACAACTCAAGGAACTCCAAGACAAAGGTTTCATTCAACAAAGTTCGTCGCCTTGGGGAGCCCCGGTATTGTTTGTTAAGAAAAAGGATGGTTCTTTTAGGATGTGTATTGATTATAGAGAGTTGAACAAGTTGACTGTTAAGAATCGTTATCCACTTCCTAGAATTGATGATCTATTTGATCAACTACAAGGGTCGCAGTTTTTCTCGAAGATAGATCTTAGGTCTGGATACCATCAACTGAGAGTGCATGAGGATGACATTCCAAAGACTGCGTTTAGAACTCGTTATGGACATTTCGAGTTCACTGTAATGCCCTTTGGTCTGACTAATGCACCAGCAATGTTTATGGATTTGATGAATAGAGTTTGTAGGCCGTATCTTGATAAGTTTGTGATAGTGTTTATAGACGATATCTTAATCTACTCTAAGACTTAAGAGGAGCATGTAGAACACTTAAGGTTAGTCTTGGAACTGTTAAAAAGGGAGAAATTATATGCTAAGTTTTCTAAGTGTGAATTCTGGCTTAAAGAAGTACAGTTTCTTGGGCATGTGATAAATGGTAATGAGATTCATGTAGACCCTAGTAAGATTGAAGCTGTTAAGAATTGGAAAGCCCCTAGAACTCCGACTGAGGTTCGTTCGTTCTTAGGATTGGCTGGATATTACCATAGGTTCATTGAGAACTTTTCTAAGATAGCTAAGTCTCTTACTATCTTGACTCAGAAAAGTAAGACTTTCGAGTAGGGTGAGGAACATGAATTGGCATTTCAGACCTTGAAGGATAAGTTATGTAATGCGCCTGTTCTAGCTATCCCCAATGGACCGGAAGACTTTGTGGTATATTGTAACGCGTTCGGGGTAGGACTAGGCTGTGTGTTAATGCAAAGAGGTAAAGTGATAGCCTATGCGTCTAAACAGTTGAAAATTCATGAGGAGAATTATACTACCCATGATTTAGAGTTGGGTGCAGTCGTGTTTGCACTTAAGATCTGGCGACATTATCTATATGGGACAAAGAGTGTCATCTATACGGACCATAAGAGTCTTCAGTATATCTTTAGTCAGAAACGAACTTAAAATATACGACACGTTGTTGATAGAGTTGTTTAGATGATTTTGACTATGAACTTCACTAACCAGCGCTGGTAAGAGCGAATGGTGGGTGCTGATGCCCCTAAGTATAAGAAAGAGTAAAGCCTAAGAGAGTTAGAGCTATGAATATGATCCTTCAGTCGAGTATCAAGGATAGGATACTGGCGGCTCAGAAGGAGGTTGTAGATGAGTTTGCAAGATTGCAGAAAGGTTAAGTTGAGATGATAAAACAGAGAAGTAATGGAACTTTGTACTACCTGGATAGAATATGGGTACCTTTAAAGGGTAAGGTGAGAACCCTAATAATAGATGTTCCCATAAGTCGAAGTACTCTGTACACCCAGGTGCTGATAAGATGTATTATGATTTGAGAGATAGGTATTGGTGGCCTAGAATGAAAAAAGGATATAGCTAAGTATGTTAGTAATTGTTTGACTTGGTTGAAGGTTAAGGCTGAGCATCAAAGGCCATTTGGCTTGCTCCAGCAACCTAAGATTCCCATATGGAAATGAGAAAGGATAGCTATGGATTTTGTGACTAAGTTGCCTAGGACTGGTAGTGGGCATGACACAATTTGGGTCATTGTGGACCGATTGACAAAGTTTTCTCATTTTCTACCTATGCATGAGGATTATAAGATGGAAAGGTTGGCTAGATTGTATTTGAATGAGATAGTTTCTAGACATGGTATGCCGATCTCGATTATATCTGATCGTGATAGTTGTTTCACCCTCAAGTATTGGCAGTCAATGCAAGAGGCATTAGGGACTCGTTTAGACATGAGTATGGCTTATCACCCTCAAACCGATGGTTAGAGTGAGCGTACTATTAAGACTTTGGAAGACATGCTTAGAGCGTGCGTCCTGGACTTTGGGGAAGTTGGGATGTTCATATTCCGTTGGTTGAGTTTTCGTATAACAATAGTTATCATTCTAGTATGAGATGTGCTCCGTTTGAGGCATTGTATGGTAGAAAGTATCGTTCGCCAATTATGTGGGCTGAGGTGGGAGAAGGTCAGTTGATTTGGGTCATTGTGGACCGATTGACAAAGTTTTCTCATTTTCTACCTATGCATGAGGATTATAAGATGGAAAGGTTGGCTAGATTGTATTTGAATGAGATAGTTTCTAGACATGGTATGCCGATCTCGATTATATCTGATCGTGATAGTTGTTTCACCTCAAGGTTTTGGCAGTCAATGCAAGAGGCATTAGGGACTCGTTTAGACATGAGTACGGCTTATCACCCTCAGACCGATGGTTAGAGTGAGCGTACTATTTAGACTTTGGAAGACATGCTTAGAGCGTGCGTCCTGGACTTGGGGAAGTTGGGATGTTCATATTCCGTTGGTTGAGTTTTCGTATAACAATAGTTGTATCGAGTCTAAGTATGAGATGTTCTCCTTTTGAGGCATTGTATGGTAGAAATATCGTCCACAATTATTGGGCCCTGAGATGGGAGAAGGTCAGATGATAGGGACCTGAGTTGAGGTGCAGAAGAAACACTACTGAGAAGATCTCGCAGATTAAGGATAGACTTAAGGCTGCGCATGATCGTCAAAAAAGTTATGCTGATAAGAGGATGAAGCCTCTAGAGTTTAGTGTAGGTGACTATGTCTTGCTCAAAGTGTCACCATGGAAAGGTGTGATATGCTTTGGGAAGAAAGGGAAGTTAGCACCTAGGTTTGTTGGACCGTTTGAGATTATTAAGAAAGTAGGCCATGTGGCCTATCAGTTAGATTTGCCTAAGGAATTGAATGGTGTTCATGGCACGTTCCATGTGTCAAACCTTAAGAAGTGTTTGGCTGATCCAACACTAAAAGTGCCTTTGGATGAGATTTGAGTTGATGCTAAGTTGAATTTTATGGAAGAGCCTGTGGAAATTTTGGAAAAAGAGTTTAAGAAGTTGAAGCGTAGTAGGATTGCCATCGTCAAGGTTCGGTGGAATTCAAAATGTGGCCCTGAATTCACGTGGGAGCGTGAAGATTAGATGATATTGAAGTACCCGCATTTGTTTAGTAAGTTATATTGATTTCGGGGGACGAAATTCTTTTAAGGGGGTAGAATGTAACCTTTGCCCTTTTTGTGTTCTCTGAATATTTCATTTAATAGTCCTTTGACTAGTTGACTTTTTGTTAGTTTAATTCAATTTTTGGCCTGTGTATACGGTGGTGATTTTATGAGATAAGTGAGTGATTAAGGTTATTGTGATTAATAACCTTTTTGAAAGGTAATTAATTTGTGTATTTTGTATTCCGGTGGTTCGACCCGTGAATTTTGAGAAATGCCGAAAAACAAGTCTGACACGTCCGTTAATGTCCAAGTGAGTTTTGAAAGGGTTTAAATTGAAAATATGGCGTGTAAATACTCTAGGTTAATGGAAAAGTATTTTTAAAGTGAATAAAAATGCTAATTAACTTTGGGGTAAATTTACGGTTGAGTTTCTACGAGTATTTTTAAGTGATTCATCAAACACGAAAGAAAGACCCAACAAAACCCAAGGTGCCTTGACCGTTACAAGTAAGGGAGGAAGACAAAGATGGCTTTAATTTAGTCTACTTGTCTAAGAGTACATAAGATACCATTTTCTTCCCATAATCCTTATCATTTCATTTTCAAAAAGAAACACACACCTAAGAGTGTGTGTGTGTGTGTCGTCCGAGCTCACCAAAAACAAACCACCATAAAAATTCTAACTTTGATCGAGAACGTGATATTCCGGGTTAATACGAGTGTTTGGGTGTTCATTTAAACAACGTTTGGGTTGTTCGGTTCGTGTCGAAATATACATTTTTGAAGATTTTCTTGTAAGTTTTCAATTTAAATTTCATTGTCCTTTTTAGGTTTATATTTGATGCATAGATGTTAGTTGTACAAGTTGATCGTTGTGAAAATCAATTTTTGAAAGCGAAATGAATAAAAAGGGTGGTGTTTGGTTCGTGTATGGTAAAAAGAAAAAAAGAGGGTTTTTGTAGTTTTGATGTTGTGGTCGTGATGGTTGAACAATATATGATGCTAGAATGCTTATTTCTGATAGTGAGCTTTTATGCTTATTCAGCTTTATTTTAAGCATTTCTTGGCTTATTTAGGCTTATATGCCACGTGTAGATTTCCAAAATCACTAGGAAAGTGATTTTGATTATTTTTGTGTTATGGCGTATGTTGTGGACTATTTTTGAGGCTTATGGTAGTAACCAAATGCGATACGTAACTCTATAGCTTATTTTCAAGTTTAATGTACGTATTTTGGAGTTATGGATTTACGGCCCAATAAGTCTATTTGAGCCGCGGCTTAATGAGAGGGCTTATTGTGGTCCGACTTATTTTCTACATATAAGTATATACTTATATATGTAAATGGACCTTGGTTTTGGACATGGATTATATTTTGGACTTATAAATGTCCTAATAGACCCTTGTTGGGCCTTAAAGCCCAATAAGCGATGTTTAGTAGTTTAGAGAATTTGGACGACTTTTCTGAAATTTGAAATGAGTATTTTTACGATGATATTGAATGATATTTTGGGGAAAAAAAGTTGGAAGCGATAATGATTGAGATTTTGGAATTTGTTTCGAAAAGGTCGAATATTTGTGAAAATTGTTGAAAATAAGGTTTTGAAAACCTTGGAAAACGTTAGTAATAAACGTAACGAGGTCAATGTCAAAATTTCGTAAAAAAAGTTTAGACTTAAAAATTCTTAAAAACAAGAATTAAGCACAAAAAGATTTTGATTTTAAATATAAAAATAATATTTACTTTTTTATTTATTTATTTAATTAAATTCACTAAAAGACGAAAAAATATAATTTTTCTCAAAATTCTCTAATGTGTTTTAATTATGAGAAAAACGTCTGTCATTTTTCATACTGTATAATGATTATTTTTGAAGTGTCTAAGGGTTACCAAATGACTTGTCGAAATATATTTGATAATTATTAATTATAAATATTTATTTATATTACTTATATATTTTCTCTAAATAGTATAAAGTAAGATTTCGGGGAATGAGATTTATTTGATTGTGTGGAGTTAAGTCGTCACCATCACACACAAAAAACTGTTTTTGGTAATTGTACAATCGCGTCTAAAATACTATGCATCAAACATGAGGATTGTTTTGGAACATTAACTGGACTAGGTCGTGTGCGGGCGTCGTTGCATTTGCTTGTGTGATTGAGATTTGGTTGCTAAAGACTTGCTTGAGGTGAGTTCTCGTAGCCCCACTGTTTACTGGGTTTTTTCCTTTGGGGGAAAATGATACTCAAATGTGTTTTAAAATATTTTGAATTGATCTGTGCGAAATGTGGATTTGTTTTTGGGACAAGATATGTGCTTATGACTGCTATGTGTATATTATGTATTGATTTACTTGCATGTACTGTGTTTGGCATGGCAAGGTTCTGTGTGGTACTTGCATGTGCTGTGTTTGGCATGCAAGGTTCTGTGTGGTACTTGCATGTACTGTGTTTGGCATGCAAGGTTCTGTGTGGTTCGCCCTAATATAGTGCTCCAGCTGGTAGGCCCTTTAGGTGAGTAAGTAATATATTGTGATTTGACTAGCGGGGATGCTATGTCTTGAATTGTTAGCATATATTCATTGTCATATAGCACTATTGTCCACTGTTGAAATATTGGCACAACTTTTGTGTTTAAGGTCAATCCTACGAGCTCACCAACATTATTTTTGAAGTTTTCGAGTATCATTTTCAGGTGAAGTGAAAGAAGAGTAGTTTGGTGATTTTGATAGCAGACATAGAAGTATCCCGAGTGGAATTTCATGTGAAGTCTTGTTTGCTTATTGTTTGATTCTAGTATTTGGATGTTTTGGATTATGGACCCTTGTGAGGGCATTGAATAAGTGTAAGACATTGTGGATTTTAGTTACGATTTGGGACATCACTCGAGTTTGTTCGAGGTTGATGGTCTTCATAGCACTTGGAGTTTATGCAATGTAGTTTTCTCTATTTTGTATCTTGTGTTATGATTGATCATTATGTTGCATTCATGAGTTTTTGCCATTGACGAAGTGTGACAGATTGGTAATCAGAGCCAAGGTTATAGAGAACTAGGTGGATTGGCCTAGACTATAACCTAAGATCCGTCGTCTAGGTGCGAATAGGATCTATGTGTGCGGTGTTCCACTTTTGTGTGCTTTTGTGTGTTCGCGGTTTAGTGCCTGAGTTATGTCAGTCATTTAAATAGGTGGGCTCAATATTGAATATAAATGGGAAAAGATGCGAATATAAGTACGGTGGCCAATGTAATTATATGCGTATCACAACTCACGCATACTTAGTAATGTTGTTCACACAAATCGATGTTGACACCGTAGGGTGGTGTTATGTGTATATCGGTATATATAGTAAGATATTCTATATATATTAGTTTTCCTACTTACCTAACGTTGCCCATGTTCTCCCTCGTATAGATAATGCCGCCAAGAATGAGGACCTGAAGTGCTGGCCGACCTACTGTCGAATCACTAGGAGGGGGAACGGGTGAACGGGTTGGTAAAGGTGGAAAGGGTAAAAGACCTAGGGAAGGTAATGATGAGCATGTTGATGATTTGAATGGTCAATGAAATGACCAAGGTATGGGAGCTAATAGGGGTGTAGAGGGAGTCAATGGGAATGTAAACGGAGCCAATGGGGAGCACCCGAATTCTCGACGATCATTGCCCAACAATTACAGAACCTCTTACCAGCCATGTTGGCTTAGGTTAGTAACCGAGGAAATGTTGGAAATCAAAACGGTAATGTGGTTAATGAAAACGTTCAGGAGAACGTTGGGAATGTGATAGTAAATGGCAACCGGGTAGGTTGTTCATATAAGGAGTTTTTAGCTTGTAACCCTAACGAATATAATGGTAAGGGAGGTGATGTAGTTCTTACTCGTTGGATTGAGAAAATAGAGTATGTGCATGATATGAGTGGTTGTAGTGTTGACCAAAAAGTGAAATACACTGCTGGTTCATTTGTGGGTAAGGCTTTAACGTGGTGGAACTCTCAGATCCGCACGCTAAGCCGGGAAGTTGCTGTTAATATGTCATGGAGTGACTTTAAGTTAATGATGATACAAGAGTTTTGTCCTAGTCATGAGATACAAAAGTTGGAAAATGAGTTGTGGAATCACGCCATGGTTGGGGCTGGCCATGCTACGTATATTGATAGGTTTCATGAGTTGGCGAGGTTAGTTCCTCACTTGGTAACTCCAGAAAGTAGGATGATTAAGAGGTATGTGTATGGCCTTGCTCCATAAATCCGTTGGATGGTGGCAGCAACGGAGCCAAAGACTATACAGAAGGCAGTGCAGATTTCTAGTGCACTGACCGATGAGGCTGTGAGAAATGGATCAATTAAGAAGGTCGAGAAAAGAGGGAATGTGAGGGAACCTATCAATGATAAGAATGGTAAGGATGATTGATGTGGTAGTTTTAATACACTAATAAAATATACGATATAATACCACAAGAGTAATTAAGAAAATTCCCTAAGGAAAATTTCACTCTTAAAAGATATATATATATAATATATAATACGTATATTTAACCGGGAAGTATGATCACCCGGGTCGTTTCCCCAACGACTTGTGAAATTGAA
>BQNB010138019.1:3442-17766 GCA_026074375.1 Tanacetum coccineum | reverse complement strand
ATACTAATGAAAATTATGCTAAGTAGTTAGTACTGGTAGTATAAAGTTACTACTGCTAGTTACCACTGTTAGTATAATTAGTACTGTTAGTATAAAGTTAATGCTGCTAATAGAAGTTAAGACTGCTCAGAGATAAAGACTGAAAAAGTACTAAGTAGTTACTACTGCTAGTACTAAAGTTAGTACTGTTAGTGTATGTTAGTACTGCTAGAGTAAAATTCTAAGTAGTTAATGCTGCTTGTGCTCAGTTACAACTGCTGGAAGGATTAATACTGTCAAATGGATAAAGACAAGAGAAAAGATTAGAGAACAAGAATACTTACAAAGATAAGTATTGAGTTATTTTTGTAAAAGATATGTATAAGCTATTTGTTTAAAAGATTATGATAACTTAGGAAAGTATTGTAAGCCTTGTAGGACTCCTTGGTTTATAAAAGGAGGTCCTAGGGTATATAATTCAATGTACCAAAAATGAGTCATTGTCATATCTTCAAAGTTGTAAACCCTAACACCATTAAAGAGTGTTCGTATTAATATATTGAAGCTTATTGTTTTGATTGTAATTCTGTTTGTCATACACACATTACTATTATTCTTCATAGTGGTATAAACTAGATTCCGCATAGTTTATATCATACTCACAAAGTTTCAATCTTAGTACCTTTGGATTTATTCTAGGATACTAAACCTTACATCAAGCTAAGGAGTTTAAGATCTGTTCATTGGGATCAACATGTGTTATCTACCATTACCATGGTGTAATCATATTTAATAAAAAAGGCTTTTAATATATCGTACCAAGATTTAGGAGCTTGTTTGAGTTTGTAAAGAGCTTCTTAAGTCTATATACATGATTAGGTTTTGCGAAGTCAATGAATCCCGGAGGTTGTGCCACGTAAACCTCCTCATTGATAAAACCGTTAAGGAATGCACTCTTTACATCCATTTGAAATAATTTAAAGTCTAGTGCGCATGCAGAAGCTAACAATATTATTATGGATTCTAATCTAGCTACGGGTGCATAAGTTTTGTCATAATCAATTCCTTCTTGTTGATTATAACCTTGGGAAACTAGCCTAGATTTGTTTCTAGATACGACACCATTTTCATCAAGCTTATTTCTAAGTACCCATTTATTTCCAATTATGGTCATATCCTTAGGATTAGGGACTAATTCCCAAACATCATTTGATATGAAGTAGTTTAATTCTTCTTGCATAGCAATTACCCAACTTTCATAGGTTCTATAGTTGAAAGAAAACAAAAGAAATTACTTTGGTCTTGAGCTTGTGATCTAAGAGTTCTTTGATTTAGATTACCAATAACATTTTCTAATGGATGACTCTTAGATTCTTTAATGTTTATGATTTCATTATTTTCTAAAGATTTATCTTTGATATCATTTCCTAAGGTTCTTGTAGAGTGCGGTTCTTTCTTTCTACTACCCCATTTGATTATGGAGTACGAGGAGCGGAGAAATTGTTAGAAATTCCGTTTAACTCACAATAGTTTTCTAAATGTACTTCATTATCAAATTCCCGACCATGATCCATTCTAATTGACACCATGGAACAACCTAATTTATTTTGAATCATTTTGCTAAATATTTTGAACTCTTCAAAAGCTTCGGTTTTATCTCCTAAAAATCTAGTCCTTGTATATCGAGAATAGTCATCTATATTTACTAAGGTGTAACGATTTCCACCATAACTCCATACGGTGGATGGGCCAAATAGGTCCATGTGTAATAATTCTAAGCATCTAGTTGTTGATACTATATTTTGGCTTTGCGACTAGCATGAGTTTGCTTTCCAGTTTTGCAAGCGTCACAAAAGTGTCGATCAAATTTAAGCTTAGGTAGATTTCTAACTAATTCCTTAGTAGCCAATGATTGAATTAATTACATATTTGCGTGACCTAATCTCCTATGCCATAAAGTGGAGTTTTCATCTAAAGTTGCAAGACAGGTATTATCTTCCGGTTTATTTCCTAATTTCATCACATATAGCCCTTTTTTTCTAATTCCTCTACCTATGACCTTTTCATCTTTGATTATTTCGCTATCGTGTTTCGTAAATACTACTTTACATTTATTATCATATATTTGACCAACACTAAGCAAATTAAATTTTAAATTATCTACATGCTTAACATTTTCAATAATTAGGGAGTCATGAGAAATCGTATCTTTGCCTATGATGTTACCGGGTAAATTTCTTCCGAAAATGACGTTCCCTCCGTTATACGCTTTGTATGGAGAAAACAACTTTTGGTTACCCGTCATATGTTTCGAGCATCCACTATCTTTAATCCGGTCATCGGGCTCTAAGTTTATTCCTAAGCATATCTCATTGGATGCTTGATCTACAAGACAAATTTTGTCTTTAGCCTTTTCTTCCTCATCTTCGCCACTATCACTCCATGCTCCTTCAATAAAAGCTCTATGATTATTGCTTCTTGGAGACATTGGACATTCTCCGATGAGATGATTCGGATTTCCACATTGATTCAGATCTCCACATCTAAAGCATTTTCTTTCACTTTTACCATTTTTGTCATTTCTACTTCTTTGAAATGACTTTCTTTCGTCTCGTGGTTGTCCTACAAATCTTCTGCGTCTTTTGAATAATTTCTTGAATTCTTTTACGGTCATGACATATTCTTCATCTTCACTATCGGAAGTCGAACTATCTTCATCACTTGATTCCTTTTTGGCCTTCAAGGCAAGAGATCTATTTTGTTCTCTTTTGCCTTTGACCATTTTGGAATCTTTCTTAATTATTACTTCAAAAACTTTCAAGTTTCTAATAAGTTCATCAAGTGATAGAGATGTCAAATCATTTGATTCTTTAATAGCCGTAACCTCTGTACGCCATTTAAGATGAAGTGCCCTAAGAAATTTCCTAACATACTTCTTGCTAGAAAAACTTTCATCAAGTGCTTTTAGACTAGTAATAATAGTATTAAATCTAGCAAAAGCATTATCTATCGATTCTTCTTCGGAATCATAAATTGTTCATATTTTTGAACAAGGAGATCTATTTTATTATCTTTGACTTGACTATTACCTTGGTGAGTGATTAATAAAGTATCCCAAATTTCTTTTGCGGTTTTACACATCAAAATTCTTTCATAGTCTTTACGTGGTAAAGCATTATAAATCACCATTTTAGCTTCATTATTTTTTACAAGTTTCTTTTTAAAATCATCGTTTTGTTTATCAAATGGTACAATTTTATCCTTTTTAGTTTTAGGATTATTTTGAATATGAGGAAAATCACCAAAGGTAATAACATGCCAACGATCTAGATCTTTTGATTTCACATAAGTTTCGAATCTATTTTTCCAATAAATAAATCCATCACTTTCAAATAGTGGTGGTCTTTGCATAGATTGCCCTTCTAAATATTTTTCCAATTCCATAGATCGATTCAAGTTTTAAAATACAGTTTATTTTAAAAATCTTATTTGACGTGGCTCTGATACCAATTGTGGAAAACTAGAAGGGGGTTGAATAGTTTACCGCTTTTTATTTTTATGTTTGGTTTGATTATAAAAACTTAGATTCGACTTTATGTAAATTCACAATGTGCATAATATGAACAATTTAACTAATCAAATAAGTAATGACAAGATATGAGATAAGTATAAAAGATAAGATATAAGAGATGGAAAGATCAAACCATAATACGAGGATTGATAGTGGTTCAGTAACGAAGCATCTCTTCGCCCTACTCCACTCCCCGAGCACCAAACTTGAGAGTTTTCTTCACTATGTCAACAAGCTCCTTTTAGACGGAGAAAACCGTACATAGCTTAGCTTACACCAATTTCTGACACTAAGCGTAATGTCGAGTTATAATCCTAGGTAGATCCAATCTATCACAACTAACCACACTACTTCACGACAATTCAGTACTTTGCTTTACCATACAACTTTTTCTTCACTTCACAACTTCACTTTACTCCACAACTCCAATTCACTTCACAACTCCTTCACAACCTTTCTATACTTTTCTTCACAACTTCACTTCAACTAAACACTATCTTGAACACACCAATCTAACACTACTTACTAAGCTCACCCCGATCTAACTATACTTACAATGATCACCAAAATCTACTTAATATACACAACTACGATATACACCTTCACAATATACACCAAATATTTACAATATATGATACAATTGCAACAAGGTTGTAAGGACACACACTAAGCTATAATACTTCTTCACTTGATGGTAGGAAGTATTTTTCTCTTGAACGTGAGGATCAAAGCTTGGATCACTTGGAAACAAAGCTTTACGATTTAATGATCAAAGGAATGAAAGGAGAGTGTAAACTGATTTAGAACAAAAAGAAAGTGTGTGAAAAAGGTGAGAAAATCAGTGGGGAATAGTCCAGTATTTATAGGCAAACTGAGGGGGATTTTTGTCTAGCCGACCCCCTTAATTAGGATGCCGGTCCCCTTAATAATTAAGGTGGTCGCCCTTATAATTAAGGGGGCCGCCCAGCCTAGACGCTCCATTTTTTGTTTTTTCTGGGGGAGGTGTTTTCTGAAACATTTCTAGCCGTTTTTAGGTAGAAAATTTGAATTCAAAATATTTATTTTGAATAAAACATTTCTTTTAAATCTAAAAATGTTATGTAAAAGTTATAAAAATGTTTGTGACATTTTTATAAAAAAATGTGAGGTTGAATAAAAATTCCTTTGATCATAAAATGCATTAAGCATTTATTTAATCATACCTTTAAGTGATTAAATTTTCAAAATGAAAATTTATTACTAATTACTTGTTTACGAATATTTTTTCATTGATCGTTTTTACATTTTGTGATTATCAAAACGTAGAGAGGTCGAAAAATATTAATATCGTTTTTAGGTATTATTTCTATCAACAAGCATGATCCTTTTGTTGTGTATGATTCGGAGGAAACACTACAACTTGCTCAAAAGAGTCGTTTAAAAATGAAACAACTTAACAAAGAAATAAAACCGGAAAATTATGCAAAGATTAATAAACTTTCAGAGGTTTTTGTTTCTTAAAAGTCCTAGTCACGTGAAGAGTGGTATTTTTCAAATATTTTCAAAACGGACAGTGTTTCTAACACAGTTTCCAAACCAATTTTGATACCTTATGAAGAATATTCGGACAATGCTTCTTCACCAGGTGTTGCACAAAAATTTCTAAATGAGGTAAAAGGCACCATTGTGACTCTTCAATATGTTGTAAAGCAAAAAAATATCATTAGATATAAACAATCGGTCGTCTGTCATTCATCAAGAGGTTCAAAAGATTTTAAAAGATGAAATAGCTCCTATCCTTAACTAAGTTGATACTAGAGTACAAAATTCTGAAATAAAATTTTTAAAAGAAGCAGCTAAATTTGTTCGAGACTTCAAATCTCTTTGCAAAAGAAGCTAATGAATCTCTTGATAAACATAAGGTTTTAGAACATGAAAACTCTTGAGAGCAGTTGTTAGTCAGGATATTATGTCAATTGTGCAAAACAAGTCTGTTGTAGATTTATCAAATCTCCAAACTGAGCTTGAACGTACGAAAGAAAAGTTTGAAAACTGTATCATCAAAAAGAAAAATGAATATGCTAAACTTTTGAATTATTGGTACAAAAAATGTGAGGAATGCAAATATGATAAGATTTCGTATGATAAATCTTATAACAACATGCAACATCAAATCGAACGGTTGCAAGCTCAGTTGGGAGATCTAAAGGGTCAGCGTATGAATACTCAATGTGAGTCAGATACCCTTGATCCTTTGTCTCAAAAACATGATGATGAGAATTTGTCCTTAGAGTTTCAGGTTATGTCTTCTGAAAAAAGAGAATGAACATCTTAAGGCTATTTACCAGAACCTATTTGATTCCATCAAACAGAAACGGGCTCAAACTAAAATAAAAACTGACTCTTTGCAAGAAAAACTTAACGACACGATTTATGAAAATGCTAAATTAAGAGAATAGTTACACACTAAGTTTTCTTAACAAAATAACACAGTCAAAGGTACGAGTGTGAATACTAAGTTTGCAAAACCATTAATCTTGAGGAAACCGCCTTTACAACCTTTTAAAAACCAATCAGTTGTTCGACAACCGACTGCGTTTCAATCTGAACGGCCAAAATTTTCAAACACTCGGTCTATCCCTAAGATTGTTGAGGCAATTGATTTGAAAAGACCAGTCACTTCACACTCTGTACCCAAAACACAAGAATCTGCCTTTACAAAACCTCATTACGTGACTGCATCTAGCAAATCTAGGAATAGCTCAAAGAACATGCCAAGATGTAGTTCAAATGACATGGTTCATAATCACTATCTAGAGGAAGCTAGGAAAAAGACACAAGAAAGAAATAGGAATTCAAAAACTAGTGTGATGTCTTTTGTTAGATTACAAAACACTACTAACGGTAGCAAACAAAAACCTAGGAGCAATAATCACACATCTAGGAACTGACCTACATCTAAGAGTAGTTGCGTAACGATAACTGATGTGCCCACAACAGAACACTCTAGGAATTCTAGTTCTATTTTGGACTCTAACACTTTGTTTGTTCTACATGTTAGAATTGTGTCTTTAATGCAAATCATGATGATTGTATAATAAAATTCCTGAAAAACGTGTTCTCGTGCTAAGGTTCAATCCTATAAGACAAAAAATAGAAACAAACCCGTAGAACAGAAGAGTCATAATCACAAACCTGAAAGGCGGATTTTTACATGACATAGATTTTCTCCCAATAAGACTTCCGCTGTGCATGAGAAAACAATGCCTCCCAGATCTAGTCTTTAGTGGAAACCAACGGGTAGAACCTTCAATTCTGTTGGTCTTAGGTGATTCTCACAGGAAAAACTATTGGAACTTGCAACAACATGAATGATGGTGTAAAACATCTAGGAAAGGAATCTGGTACTCCTAACACTATTATTTGTGCAAATTCTTCTTCTTTGATTGCAAGTACTTCCATGGTTCCCGAACCCATTTCTTCTAAGGGATCAACATCTGTATATATATCATCACCTTCTTTACTTCATCAAAATTCTATTTTTAATTATTTTAAAAAATATTTTTGAAAAAGCAAAATACAAAAAAAACAAAATTTCAAAAACAAAATACAAAATCAGAAAAACTCAAAATACCAAAAAGAATCTTCTCGACATGTCTCTCGTAAATTGATCATAATTACGTCCCTAGAAATGTCATTTAATAATGACACGAGAATGTAAATAAAGTTCAAGCGAGAGTTTCTAAAATGTTTTAATACATGTCTTCTCAAAATTTTCTACGACTTCTTATTACTTCTGATCAAAACTCGGTTTTATAGAAAAGAAAAGTGTACGCTTCAGTGCACTTTATCTTCAAAAGAAGAGAAATCTTCTTGTTTTCGAGCATTCTTATCAAAAACCTTTCAAAAGTTTGCTCAAAACATACGTCTTCTAAGTAAATGTCAGCTTAGAAATTGGTTTTTTCAAAAAAAGAAAATGTTCATTTATGTACATTATTCCTTAGCAACGGGAAGTTCACCTCTTCTCGGACTTGAGCAAGTCATATAAATATTCAAAGTTCAGAATCCTCAAGATAAGTAACAGGAAAATGATTTTTAATCAGATAAATTTCATATCTTTTCCTGTTGAGCGCAATTTTTCAAGATATTTTCAAAAGAAATATTCAAAATCTTTCAACATTGTGTGCTCAACAAACTCCCACTCCTAATTTTCACTCTAATCTATTTTTGAGGGGGAGCATATATAATACAAGTGGCTCATTCGGCATGCAACATTATTTTCCTCATGTTCGCTCATTCTACAAGTGGATCAACGTACATTAAATTGTATTTTAATTCACTTGTTAAATCAAAAATTACAACCACATATGAAATTTTTGAAGGGGGGGGGAAGTGAATAAAATATGATCAATAAAGCTTAACTCGGATAAGATCTTTGAATATAAGTGCGTTCTTGACCTTGCATGTGCAAAACTCTTTCATGATATGATGCATATATGTAAGGGGAGCTATTTGGTGAAACTGAAAACTTTCAATGTGTATCAAATGATTTCTCAAACACGTTGATTGATTTTTCAAATGGTTTTGTAGATAAGTTGGTAATACCCAAAGACCGACCAACTGATGATATTCAAGGAGATATAAGGCGGTAAGGATAGGTATTATGTTCCATGATCCAGCCAAAACTAGAGGGATCTACACAAGGACACTCCAATAGATAGAGTAGAAGTCCTTAGGTATGTTTAAAAAAAGAAGTTAAGTGAGATTGAGAAAAATGTTATCCAATGCATGAGTTATCACCGGAACAAACCTAACATGGTGATAATGAGGACGCGTTGGTTTAACATTGAATGGGTTGAAGAATTAAAAAGAAATGTAAGGATAAAAGGTGTAAAGAAAGAAGCCCTCCATACAATCTTAGGCAGACACCGGGTCAATGCATAATCTATCGGTAATCACAATGATGTTTCTAGTATTGAAGACAAGTCATCATGGACCCAGTGATGCAAGGCACAACCCTCGCAGCTACTTAGGCTTTTCTTAAAATAAGTTTGTTTCATTTCTCATAGAGATCAACACGCTTCTATCGGCTTTCTCACTCCGATATTGTTAATATTGAAAAGGTGGCAGTTCGCGCCAGCCTCCGATCACCAAATAACAAAAGTGCACTTATAGAGTCTAGATCCAACAAGATCAATCAAAAATCTCATTAGGACACAAATTCCATATACAATTGTTGTTTATCATTAAGAACACAAGTTGTACAAGAGTCCTACGCATTATCCTCGTGATAATTTCCAGAATATTCAGAGTGATACTCTTTAGTATTCATAGTGACGAATGGAAACCCTGCCAGTGTTAGCATCAAACAGCACTGCGGTAGGTGACTTATGGGATTCTATATGAATCAAGCTCGTGATAATTGGATATCGATTCTGGCCTAATAAATGAATTAACGACTTAATTAGTAAGACAACAACTAATTGATTTGCTATTATCGTGCTGTCTGTGTGCTCCTTTGCAAACTTAATCTTCTTTACTTATCTTCTCTTAGTGAAGGTTAATCTCACACATCAACATTTTTGTAGCAAACTTTACTCTCATTTTTGTCATTTCATGCATCTGTCCTTGTTGTTCAATCAGGAATTACATGTTTTAGTTTTTTCAATTTCTCCGTTGTAGTTTTCCATATGCATCATTCAAAAAATGCCACAATCAATTGCATTATCTTTTGTAGCCTACTTTGGTCTGATGATTGTTGGATTTTTTGTGTTTACTTATTTGTCCTTTAGATGCTTGTGGTGTTCAAGATGCCTTGGAAACAACTTTCTCTACACAAATAAAAAGATTTTATTTTATTCTCAAGCACATTATCTGATGTGTCGTTGTGTAGGTGTTATTTATGTATCAAGTTTTACTATTTATTTTATGCTGACTATACCTAAAAACAACACTTTAACGGGTAGTGTACCTGGTCAGATGGAGTTTTATGGTAAGTAGGGTGTCGATCACTAAGAGCGAGAGCGTTAATTCGTAATTCTATCAGTATTTTAGTTATCTAGTGGTTTAGCGTCGTGGGGGTTTGGTTGGGGTGTTTGGTTGTTTGGGGGGTTGCGTGGGTGGTTTGTTGGGGTTAGGGTTGGGTTTGAGTGGGCGGGTAGGGTGGGTTTTGGGTGGGGGGGCTTTGGTGTTGGTTTGGTTTTCTTGGTTTGGTGGTTGGGCGTGGTTGGGTGGGTTGTGGTGGGTGTTGTTGGTTTTGGTTGTTGACTTGGTTTGTGTGTTTCGGTTTCATTAGTGGTTGCGTTTGGTGGTGTGGGTGTCGGGGTTAGGGTGGTGCGTGTTGTTTTGTGGTTGTTGTTGTTGTGTTTGGTGGTAGTGGTTGAGTTGGTTGGTTCGGTACGGTTGTGTTGGTTTTGGTTGGTGTTGGGTGGGGGTGTTGAGTTTAGGTGTTCTTGGTCGTGTTCATGAGTGGGTGAGAGAGGTAAATCGACTTTGGGGAAAATGGAAAAAAGTGATGCACAGTACATGTTTTGGGGTTATTAGTGTAGCGGAGTAGCGGGTTGGGTTAGTTTGGGTTAGGGTTTTAGCTTAATGCTGGAGGTAATCGGGGTTGGGTACTTGGTGTGATTGGTTGAGTGGTGGGTATTTCTGGGTTTATTTGACCCCGGCTATTTGACCCGCGCCTTCTTTTAGATCTTTGGTGTTAATTGCATAACTGGCTGTTGTGTTTGGGCAAGTCTTATTTTCTTTTGTAAACTCTTTGGAAAATTAATTTCAGCCCTAGAGTTTGGACGAGCCAATTCAGTATAAATAACTTTCACCAATTGCAAAAATCACCCTTGAATTTAAAATAAATGGAAATTGGGTTTGGTTGACTGTTGGGCTTAGCTTGCGTTGACTGAAGAGGCGTTGACGCATGATCTCTCGGTTCGCTTTGATTTCTTTAGCTTCTTGATCTACTCAATCCGTTATCGTGTTCCAGTTTTTGATGTATCTTGTGAAATTTGACATATCCATCTGGGCAAACAATAAACTCAGATACAAGCACATTTTAGTCATTTTGATCCGTTTTGGGTTTATTTGGGCCTTTTTAAGCATAATGCATATGTTGGTAATCTACACTTATCAAAATTCCCCAAACTAAACGATTGTGTGTCCTACGCAATATCAATGCCTTCTAACCAAATATCTCGGAAAATTCCCAACTAAACCTTTGAAAAGTAGCAAAGAGTTTTGATGAGAAGATAAGAGATCACAGTTATAAAAACACTGTCCGACTTCCTATTTCTAAGATTTTTTCTTTATGGATTTTTATTGATTATTAATTTACATAATTACAATTTATTTGTGTTGACAAATGCAATGTTTTCATTACAACATTTTGGTAACTTTTAGGATCTATGAACAAAAGACAATTAAGTGTCTAAAAGATTCACTTATTCCCCGATTTTTCACTTTTCAATTCCTAAGCTAAATACAAGATCCGTTTAATTACATGTCATGAACTAATACTACTAATAAATATAAATTGTGTACTTACTTTTCTCCCGCAAATCCTATTTTTGTCTCTCAGGATTTTTATCTTAAGTCATATCCCGAGGCTCTTTAAGGACTTTTGTTTCGATACTTAGTATTCAGAAAATTAAGTCGTATGGTTAAAGAAGCAATAATTTGTCTAGCACTTCTCAAAAAGATCAAAATTGCGATCAAGATAAAGTCCACATGAGGCGACCAAAATTTGGCTTTTATTAGGCTACTTAGCAAGGCCCCCATCATGTCATATTACCCTAAGCTCTTTTAAGCATGTATGGACCAATCGCATTTTGCACCATATACCTCTTAGGTTTTAGGCACAGATAAGACAAATAATTAAGAATCTTTATTATTCCTCAGTCCTTTAGTAGGTTACTACAAAATCGGCAGCCTGACAAGATGCAGCAAACATATTCGACTTCGGATTATATTAAGTAAAACACCGGTTGCCTTTTATCTCGAAGCCACATCCGATAGCGAAGTCGACAGTGGTTTTTTCTACTTATTTATGACACCGGACTCTACCTTATATGAAATACTCCATCATCGGCCACGCCTCCCGGACACGATGAAGTAACTCTGGCAGGAGATACTTATTTATTATATTTTTGGTATTTTTAAGCCAAATTAAGTATTCCTGATGTGTTACTATACTATCACAAAGGAACTAAAGAAAACTTCTATTAACTAATTATTAAACCAAAAAAAATTACAACTCATAGGTTATTAAACATTCTTATAAAAGTGAAACTAAGTTAATGGAGAAAAAGCCCATGTAATATATGAGCTTGAAAGAAATCCAATATTTCTACGTATAATATCATGACTTATAAATAACACTATCATTCTGATCTTTACAAAAAGAAATTGCAAATGCGTAGCCTATATAAAATCCAACTTGGATATTTAAACTCTATTGAGATGTAGCAAGCTTTCATTTACTATGATTCAAGTCTAGCATGTCATGAGACTTAGCATTAAATATCTTCATTAATTGTTAAAGGGAAAAAGCTAGAACTAAAACACGTTCAATCGGGTTCAAAAAAATTACTTGCTTTATTCTTACCAACGGAAAACATCCATTTTTTGTTCTTTAACACACATTTTTTTTTTTTTTTTTTTTTTTTTTTTTTTTATATGAAATATCACTGAAAAATTTAAAATTTTTGCTATTTTTGTGGGAAAGACGGGTACGTGAGAACAAAACAATTAAGCAAGCACATTAAATCGATAGATTCCCTCCAAACGAAATGAAACATGTTTCTCAATGTTTAAGTCGGGGACCCTACGAAAATTCTAAGCGTTTATGAGGTAGACAAAGATATTCTGTTAATCGATAATAAGAACGGTTATGATCTCCCAATAATTTCACATCAAAGGGATGAGAAACTTCGAGTGCTTCGGAATTAGGCATCGAAACACGAGAGGATTCTTGGAAATGTTGGTTTAATCTGCAAATCACGCAACATCAGACAACAAAAAAACGAGAAGAAGAGGATGGGCCCATAAATCACAACACATTAGAGATTAGAAAATAGAAATAAAATAGAAAGAAAAGATAAGCATGGGGAGAACTCCATTACGAAGGGCTTATGTTTTGATTCCGAGTCGCAAGCTCGACTCGATCCCTGAATTCAGTTGTCCTTAGGGAAAGTCTGGAGGTCCTGGATAACCAATGGTGGTGTATCCCCTCCATAGTAGTGCTTGAGACGGTGGCAGTTGACTTTGAAATTAGAACCATCAGCATGAGACAATTTTGCAGTGCCATATGGATAAACTTCGGTGATTAGGGTTGATTGTGAAATGGTCCGGACAACTGGGGACTTAAGCTCTTTCCAGAGAACTCTTTAATCTGGAATTGATGAGAGGACTTGATCACAACATTGAAGATTCGGTCTTTTTCTTGGAAACTGTAGCTTCTTGTCTTCTCCTTGTAGATTAGGATTCTCGTATGCTTATCACGAGCTCGTAAGTTCATGAGCTGAAGCTTTCGTTTTCGTGGATCGCCCGCGGTCTTTAAATCGAGGTTGGCATGCTTGAGAGCCCAATATGCTTTGTGTTCTAATCTACTGGTAAGTGACATGTTTTCCAACGGACTAACTTATACGCGAAGTACATCCTTTGGAGTTTATAAGCAGTTCATGAAAGCATAATGCATCATTCTAGTTTAGTAGACATGAGGAAACGTTTTCTCCGACCGTCCTCTCTAAAGAATTCTTTTGAGACCACGATTCGTGACTTAAACTTGACACTCGTTTTGAGGGTGGTAAGTGAGTCGAAAGACGATGGGTGAACCATATTTAGGACATAACTTTATCAATTTTGTCATTATAAAAATGTGGTCCCGCTTATGATTGCTCTTGGAGCACCGAATCGGGAGAAAAGGGATTTTAAGAACTTAACAACTACCCTAGCATCGTTGGTAGGGAGCGCTTTCGCTTCAACCCACTTGGAAAGATAGTCGACGGCTACTAGAATATATTTGTTACCCCTAGATGACGGAAAAGGTCCCATAAAATCTATACCCCATAAATCGAAAATCTCACAAACTTGGATTGCATTTTGAGGCATCTCATCACGTTGAGAGATTTTGCCTTGTTTTTGACAAGCATCACAAGTTTTGACAAATTCGTAGGCATCCTTATAAATGGTGGGCCAAAAGAAACCGGCATCAAAAATCTTCTTGGCGGTAAAGTTGGCTCCGTAGTGTCCCCCGGTGGGTCCACTATGACAAGCTTTGAGAATTTCAAAAGCTTCTTTGCCATCTACACACCTTCGGATTATTTGATCCGCACAAGTCTTAAAAAGAAAAGGGTCATCCCAAAAATAGTGTTTTACATCTTTAAAGAACTTGTTTTTCTCTTGAGTCGACATTCCTTTTTTAATGAATTTCCCCGCGTGGTAGTTAGCAAAGTCGGCAAACCACGGGGTACTTTGGTCTTTGGAAGTTAACACACTTAAAGTCTCTAAAGGAAAAGTCTCGGTAATCTCTTTTGGATCAAAGACATTCTCGTAAGGGTTTTCGAGACAAGAAAGGTGATCTGCTGCATAATTTTCAGCACCTTTGGTGTCGATAACTTTAAAATACTGGTGAAACTGGTTCATCATCGATTGATATAAAAGCATCGGCTTCCTCAAAGAGTAGAAAATCGCTTTCATCAAAAGGAGTAAGTGTTGGAGATGAAGTAGAAACAATCGGATCGAAGTACGGAGAAGGATTGTTGTAAGCAACGGAATCAGAAAATCCAAGTACTTCTTGTGA
>BQNB010138018.1:0-17766 GCA_026074375.1 Tanacetum coccineum | reverse complement strand
TATTATTATCAATAATACGAGTACTCTGTGTAGTACTAGGGTTTACAACCTTGAAGCTATATATCAAAATGTATATGTGTGTTTAAAACCATAACATATGATATCCTTTTATACACTAAGGAGTCCTTTACAAGATAACTACAAATCTTCTATAATTCTAATCTTATATGTATCTTTCTAACTTTTTATAAGATATACACTGAATAAGTCAATACAAATCACTTGATACGTCTTTATCTCTTTAGCAGTCTTAATCTTCATTCAGCAGTCTTAAGTTCTTCAACAGTCTTAAGTTAGTACTGGCAGTACTAACTTACTCTAGCAGTACTAACTGGTTAGTACTGGCAGTTGTAACTTGAGCCAGCAGTAGTAACACTTGGCTTGATAGTACTAAGTATGAAGACTTTTAATTCCCAACAAGATACTTTTCATCATTATTGAACGAATATTTGATCATCATGTATCTCCTTATATTGCACATTGGTAGCTCATGAACTTCACATAATCCTTTTCTCTCATTATCATCATGATTTATCTCATAAGCATCATCATAGTTTGTATATATGTTCCATCGTCTCATTTGTTCATAACATGACTCATCATCATCTTCTTTGATAAATCCTTCCATGATAGATTTGTTTCTTAAAGCCTCATCTTTAAGTTCACTCTCTTCCAAAGCCTCATACCACTCGTAATCCTGATAATGGAGTTGGTTTCCAATAATGTAAGTTTCGGGTAAGTTTCCTCCATTAAAGTATCCATCATCATTCCAACTACATGTTGGCCATTCTGAACATCCAGTTTTATAGTTGAAAGGCCTGCAAGTATGTTTAACTGGTGTGGGTTTGGTCCAAACTCGAGCGTTAGTCCATGGCTTCTCATCGACCCATGGTATGTCCTTGTTTTATTCATAGATCCAATCATCCTTGTAATATTCATAGGTCTTAAATCACTCAATGTCCTTAGTAAGTAAGTCTGGATCGATTTGCAAGAGATAGTTAAATTCTTTAAATGTCTCGTACATAGGTATAACACCTTGTGTTTCCAAGTCATTGACGACGTCGATAAATCTACTATTTATTTTTAGCGTTGTACGCGTTTGCTTGTAACAACTAGTTCTGAGCTTTCTCCAGTCTTTTGTCTCTTTGAACTTTCTTGAACAAGTTCTTCTTTTGCATCTCTTTTAGAACTTCTAGCTGTCAACTCAGGAATTACTCCTTCACTTTCACTCTCTATTAGAGCAAATATGTGTACTCTCCTTATTGTAGTTTCAAACAGATTCTTGATTTCATCAAAAGAATAACTCTTCAATTGCTTCAGTGTATGACTTCCCATGTTCTTGATATATTAAGACATGTAAGTCCTCTATTAAGCTTGTGTGAGTGGCTTGTTTCTCTTTTCTTTAGCTCTTTATGCAATAAAGTATCTCTTTCTCTCATTGATAAGCTCTGCAAGCAATCTTGCTTTTTCAGCTTCAGAGTACATCTCTCTTTCCTCTGATTGTAATCTCTGTGCAAACTCTTCATCAGCTTCAACTCTAGCTTGAATGTCATCCTATTCTTCAATATTGAAAGAGCTTGCTTCTTTTTATACTCTGGAAATCCTCTGCCTTTCTTCTTCATCAATTTCAGCCTGTAACCTCAGAGTTTCTTCATAACCCAGTCTTTCTTGTTCTAGTTGCAACTTTGTCTTGGTCTGAAGAGTCTCATGTTGGGAATAAATCTTCACAGGTTAGTACTTCTAGTTCAAGGAATTAGTACTGCTCAATTTATAACTAACAGTATTAACTGAGTTAATACTACTAGCACAAGATTAATAATGTTTGTGATAGTTAGTACTGCCAAGAGAAGATTAATACTGCTAAGTGAAGTCGGAGATAACAGAGATAAAAATTACATAGAGATGAAGATTAGAATTTATTTAAGAAAGATTATAACAGAATATTTAATAAGTTTTGTGTTTATCTTAGTATATTGTAAGCCAGCTAGGACTCCTTAAGTCTATAAAAAATAGGCTCTTGGCATTAGTTGAGATAAAGTTTTTTTCATAGTAGCTAAGTCGATTAAAAAAGCTCAAGCTTGAAAAACCCTAAGTTACTAGTCAAGAGTACTCGTATTATTGATCTTAATAATATTGGAGCGTTTGGTTATAACTTTGTTCATTCACAATTACTGTTTTATTCATAATACTTCTAGATATTAAGGTGTAGATTCCGCATACACTTTAGTATACATACAAAGATTTTGTGTGTACAACAAGTTATATTGGATTTATCAAATAAATACCAAAAATTTGTGAGGTTTGTGGTAACCTTTTAGGGACAAGCTAGGGTGGGGAGGGAAAAGTAGGGAGTCGTCAGGTTTTGGAATCAACAAGTGGTATCGAAATTGCGTTATGCTTGAGAAACTTTTGATCTAGAAGATATTGAAAATTTGAATCTGCCACAGAGTAATAATACTGCTAATACCCATACAAAAACTAGGTGAGTATGAGATGTGGGTGATAAGAATCAAGCAGTACTTCTAGGTACAAGACTATACTTTATGGGAGGTCATAGAGAATGGTAACTCGTGGGTATCTATACCAGAAACAACATAAGAGAATGGTACTTCTGTTACAAAGATGTCGATACCTGTAACTATTAAAGAAAAGACCAACAAGAAGAATGATGTGAAGCTAGAAGCTTGCTGCATCATCTTCTTCCACAATGAACACACTTACTTTTAGTCATTACAGTGATGCTAAAACAAGTTTGCTGCTATTGAAACATGATTTGGAGGTAATGAAGCTACTAAGAAAACACAGAAGACACTGTTGAAGCAACAATATGAAAATTTTTGTGCATCAAGCACAGAGTCTCTTGACTATATCTTTAACAGGCTCTAGAAGAGTGTTAGTAGGCTTGCAATTTTGGGTGTGGTCATCACTCAAGAAGACTTAAATTCAAAAAAATTGAGAAGCTTGCCTCCTGAGTGGAATACTCATGTTGTAGTCTGGATGAATAAGGAAGATATTGAAACAATGAGCATTGATGATTTGTACAACAACTTCAAAATTGTTGAACAAGATGTAAAGAAATCTGTTAGTGCAAGTAGTGGTGCTCAAAACTTAGCCTTTATGACTACTCCAAGCACTAGCAGTACTAATGATGTTAATACTGCTAATCCTGCATATGAAGTTAGTACTGTTAGTTCTAATATTAACACTACTTGTCCTCAAGTTAGTACTGCTAACTTCAGTGATAATACTGTGTATGATTTCATGGTTGAGAATCCAAATGGTTCTAATCTCTTACAGCTGGACTTAGAGCAAATTTATGAAGATGATTTGGAAGCAATGGATTTGAAGTGGCAGCTCTCTCTGCTAAGTATGAGGGAAAAGGTACTTTCAGAGAACATTGCAAGAAAATCTTCATTAATGCTAAATATACAACTAGGTAATCTATATCTAAGGTAAAGAGTTTCACTATCACAAGAAAATGACACTTTGCCAGTGAATGAAGAGCACCAAGGAAAACAAAGAGTCAGTTCAGATATCAAGACAACACTATGAAGCAAGGAAACAAAGAAGACACATCTTTAAAGGCAATGTTGGCTATAAATGGTGTAGGTTTTGACTGGAGTAATATAGCAGAAGAACAGGTTTAGATAAACATGGCTCTAATGGCGTTTTTAGACTCTAAGGTATACAATAATAAAACTTACACTAAAACTTGTCTGAAAAACTATGAAACTCTTAAGAAATAGTGTAATGATTTCATTGTTAAGCTTAATCAAACTGAAATTTACAGCAGCAACTCATAATAGAGGTTTTAGCAACTGAGAAGAACAACTGTCACATATAGAAAGAATGAGTTCTTTTTAGTGAGAAGTAAACAGATCTTAAAAGGAAGTAGCTTGCAAATGACTAATAAAATAAATGTGCTTAAAAGTGAGTTTGAAAAAGTTAAGCAAGAAAAAGATGGTAGTGAATTTAAAATTAAAAAATTTAATAATGCCTTAAAGAGCCTAGACAAGTTGTTAGGGAGACAGATAACTGACAAAAGTAAAAAGGGTTTGGGGTATAATGTTGTTCCTCCATCCTATCCTTTAATCTATAATAGACCAACAAAACTTGATTTGTCTTATTCTGGGCTTGATGAATTCAAGGACCCTGAATTCAAAAGTTATGGTTCTGAAGTTAGTAAGAAAGAGTCAAATGTTGTTTGTGATAAGAAATCAGATGATTCTAAGGAAAATCCTGATAACTCTTTGGTAAAAGAACAAGTATCAAAAGACACAAGTAGCTTTGTTGAGTCTTCACTTAATGTTGATAAAGAAACTGTTTTTCCTATTGATAAAAAGGTAGAGTCTGTCAAACCTAAAAATTATGAAAAACCAGTTAAAAGTCAGTTAGGTATGTTGAGATGTATAGATCACAAACTCCTAGGGGGAATCAAAGGAATTGGAATGGACAGAAGTCCAATCAACTAGGAAGTGATTTTGTGATGTATAACAAAGCTTGCTTTATTTGTAGGAGTTTTAATCATGTACATGCTCAGTGTAAATACCATCAAAGGGAAAGGATGGTATATGGGAATACTTATAATAGGGTGAACTACAACTATACTACTAATAGGACTCACCTTAATGCTCAAAGAAACATGGTTCCAAGAGAAGTTTTAATGAAAAGTGGCCTAAAACCATTTAATACTGATAGGACAGTTAATACTGCTCATCCCAAATCTATAATATTTAGTACTAAACCAATGTTACGTTTTCCAAAAATAGCACAATCAACTGTAAGAATACCCTTTCAATCTAAAACATCATTATCTAACAAAAGGTTTACACATAAAGTTAATACTGACAAGGCAAAAGCAGTTAATACTGCTAGGCCAAAAGCAGTTAAAACTGCTAGGCCAAATTCTACAGTTGTTAATGCTATTAGGGTTAATCAGGAAAATGCTATAAAGGCCTCAGCATGTTAGCTTGGAGACCTACCAAACCTAATAGTGCATCAATCACCTTGAAGAAACATAATTACATTGATGCACGAGGCAGATCCAAGTCAGTGATGGCTTGGGTCCCCAAAGGAATCTAATTTCCTTATTTTTATGTGCAGGGCAAGCCACAACAAGATGATACAGGATTTGTTGATAGTGGATGCTCAAGGCACATGACTGGGAACATAGCTTATCTCTCAGATTTCAAGGAATTTGATGGAGGTTATGTTACATTTGGAGGAGGAGCTCATGGTGGTAGAATTTCTGGTAAAGGAACACTTAAAACTGATAGTCTTGATTTTGAAGATGTATACTTTGTCAATGAGTTAAAATTCAATCTTTTTAGTGTCTCACAGATGTGTGACAAAAAGAACTATGTCCTTTTTACTGACACTGAATGTCTTGTCTTATCTCCTAATTTTAAGTTGCCTGATGAAAATCAGATACTTCTTAAAATTCCTAGAAAGGACAATATGTACAGTTTTGATATGAAGAACATTGTTCCTAAAGAGAGTTTGACTTGTCTTGTTGCAAAGGCTACATTAGATGAATCAATGCTCTGGCATAGGAGGCTTGGTCATATTTAAAAATTTTAAGATCATAAATCTGCTTGTTAAAGATAATCTTGTAGAGGATTGGCCTACAAAAACATTTTGAAAATGACCAAACCTGTGTTGCTTGTCTTAAAGGAAAGAAACACAGAGCTTCTTGTAAGTCCAAAGTTCTGAATCCAATTACTAAGCCTTTGTTTATGCTTCATATGGATCTGTTTGGTCCAACCTTTGTGAGTAGTTTAATGCATAAGAAGTATTGCTTAGTAGTCACTGATGATTATAGCAGGTTTACATGGGTTTTCTTTTTAACAACTAAGGATGAAACCAGTGAGATTCTTAAGAACTTTATCAAAGAAATAGAAAACCTTGTGGATAAGAAAGTGAAAATAATCAGGAGTGATAATGGAACAGAGTTTAAGAATAAAGTTATGGATGATTTTTGCAGAGAAAAAGGTATTAAGAGGGAATATAGTGTAGCTAGGACTCCTCAGCAAAATGGTGTGGCTGAGAGGAGGAATAGGACACTAATTGAGGCTGCTAGAACAATGTTAGCTGACTCTAAGTTACCTACCACATTTTGGGCTGAAGCAGTTAGTACTGCTTGTTATGTACATAATATGGTCGTAGTAGTCAAGCCTCATAACAAGACACCTTATGAACTTTTTAGAGGTTTTAAACCAGCTCTAAGCTTTATGAAACCATTTGGATGTCATGTTACTATTCTTAATACTTTAGACAGTTTAGGCAAGTTTGATGGCAAAAGTGATGAAGGTTTCTTTGTTGGATATTCTTTGAGTAGTAAAGCTTTTAGGGTATACAACACTAGAACCAGGAGGGTAGAAGAAAACTTGCATATTGGTTTTTAGAGGAATAAGCCTATTGTTAGAAGGGAATTGCGTTCCAAGTGGCTGCCTTGATATTGATTCTCTAACCCAATCTATGAATTATGTACCAGTTGCTGCAGGTACAATCATTAATGAATCTGCAGGTACACAAGAAGAACTTAATGCAGGTACATCAGAAGAAATCAGTCAAGATTGCACTGTGATGCCAATTTGGAAAGATGCTTCATATTTTGATTCACCTTCCAAGGATGTTGATATTAGTGAACCAAATCTGTTGCTGATGATCAAAATCAGGTTAAAGATGGTCTAGATAATGAGAATGATGAAAAAGAAAAGTCTAATGATGATAGCAGTTCTAAAGAAGTTAATGCTGTTGGACAACATGTTACTACTGCCAGTTCTACACTTGAAGCCACTCATGTTGAGTTCTTCAGTGATGAAGATGAACCAAAAGTTGATTTGGGCAACATCACAAATTCCTATACAGTTCCAACCACTCCTAATACAAGAATTCACAAGGATCATCCAATTGAAAAAATGTGGGGATGATGTGAAGAAAAATCCGGGGGTTTTTAGGGGGGGGGAACAAAAGGGAAAGGGGGGGGGGAAAATGACAAAACCTACTTCTGAACAAGGGTTTCTCGGTTCTGTTTATAAAGAGAAATCACATGCTACCCTGAATACTTATTTATATGCTTGTTTCCTATCACAAATTGAACCCACAAGCATTGCTAAAGCTCTATCTGATTCATCTTGGGTGGAAGCAATGCAGGAAGAACTTCTGCAATTCAAACTCCAATAGGTTTGGATACTTGTGGATTTGCCTATTGGGAAGAGGGCCATTGGAACAAAATGGGTCTTCAGAAACAAGAAAGATGAAAGAGGGATTGTGATTAGGAATAAAGCAAGGTTGGTTGCACAAGGTCATAGACAAGAAGAAGGTATTGACTATGCAGAGTTTTGCCTCATGTGGCACAGAATTGAGGCAATAAATGTTTTAGCTATGCTTATTTTATGGTTTCTGGTATATCAAAGGATGTGAAGAAGTGGCTTTTTATATGGAACCTTTTAAGGACAGAAGTTTATGTTATTCATTCACCAGGATTTAAAGATCCTGACCATCCAGACAAAGTTTACAAGGTGGTCAAGGCACTTTATGGTTTGCATCAAGCACCAAGAGCATGGTATGAAACCTTGGCTAACTATCTGTTAGGCAATAGGTTTAAATAAGCATGATAGATCAGGAGTATTATCAAGATGCAAAAATGGTAGTTATTTTGCTTGTACAAGTTTATGTTGATAACATTATCTTTGGCTCTACAAACAAGGATCTATGTACTGGATTTGAGAAAGCTTATGAAGGATAAGTTTCAGATGAGTTCTATGGGAGAACTTACTTTCTTTCTAGGATTACAAGTATAACAGAAGGAAGATGGAATATTTACCTGTTAGGATAAATATGTAGCTGAGATTTTGAAGAAATTCAACTATATAAATGTGAAATCTGCTTCTACTCTAGTTGATTTGGAAAAGCCTTTAGTCAAAGATAGAGATGTTGATGATGTTGATGTACATCTCTATAGATATATGATTGGGTCTTTGATGTATCTTACAGCATCTAGGCCAGATATTATGTTTGTAGTATGTGCATGTGCCAGATTTTAAGTTACACTAAAGACATCATATCTCTTAGCTGTAAAGAGAATTTTTAGATATTTGAAAGGCAAACCAACTTTAGGCCTTTGGTATCTTTGGTTAATCTTATTTGAACTAGTTGCTTATACTGATAGTGACTATATTGGAGCAACTCAAGATAAGAAGTCTACTACTGGAGGTTGTCAGTTTTTGGGAAATAGGTTGATATCATGGCAGTGTAAGAAGCAAACTGTAGTTGCCACTTCTATAACTGAAGCTGAATATGTGGCTGCTGCAAGTTGCTGTGGACAAGTAATCTAGATTCAAAATCAATTACTAGATTATGGGTACAATTTCATGAATATTGTCATTAATATTGACAATAACAGTATTATCTGCATTATTGAAAATCCTATGGGAATTATGTTTTCCTGACTTAGTACTGTTTGTGTTAGTTAGTTAGTACTGCCAGTACATCTGTTAGTACTAGTAGTAGAGTTAGTACTGTTAGTAGTAAGTTGGTACTGCTAGCATATATTAGTTAGTACTGTTAGGAGATATGCATGAGTTATAATAGTAATAGATATGCATTATCTCTTCACACGGTTTGTAAGCCTATTAGGGTTTCCTTGGCATATAAAAGGAATCCTATGGCACTAGTTATACACACAAGTTTTCACAAATATTCATAGTTAGTATTTTGTAACCTAGCAGATTAATAGTAATCAAAGTTCTGTTTTATTCATTGTTCTTCTTAGCAGTATAAGTTAGTTTCTGCATAACTTATATTGTTAATAGTCATTGTTTCTCTTTTAGTTAGTTTGGATCTATCCAGATTGGCTACCACCCTTAACAGGCTAGAAAGATCTATTCATATTGGGATCAACAAATCCTGTTCAAACATTCTAAAACAAAACATATAGAGATTAGGCATCATTTTATAAGAGATTGCAATACTAAAAAGTTAATACAAATGGTTAAAATTCATACTGATTATAATGTTGCAGATCTTCTTACAAAAGGTTTTGATGCTGGAAGGTTTCAGTACTTGGTCTCAAGTATTGGAATGCTTAATCCTTAATGTCTATATCTCTTTATGTTTTTGTAAAAGTTTTGTAAAGGATTAGTACTGTTAGTCTTGTCAATTAGTACTGCTAAGTATAATTAGTACTGCTAGTTATACTAAAAACTGCTTGTTAAAACCGTTAGTCATACTTAATACTGTCAAGAATAAAATACTTTGGATTGTGTATTTTTTGCTATGGACTAACACCTGCAGGCAAAGCATCTGAATACCTGATGTTGAATGCTTCACCTCTGAAGAATTGGTTGAGGAAAAGTTAATGTTTTGGATAACAGTTTTTAACTTTTATTCATGGGTTATGCATAAATATGGATCCTCATGAATTCTCACATGTCTATCTAGTCTTTTCTAGTGTGCTTGTGATGAATAGAGGCATGTTGTTGTATAATTATTAAAAACAGAGTTAATATGTTATATATCTCTTACTACTGCTAGGCAAAAAATTACTACTGCCAGGCAAAAGTTAGTACTGTTGGGCGCCAAAGTTACAACTGTTGAGCAAATACTTACCCCTTGAAGCATTGTTTGAGGGGAGGATACGTATGTCAATATTCAAACATGGATGGAAGGATATGTAATATCAAAAGTATGTTAAAAAGAATCAAAAACATCTAGGCATGTTAAAAGAGGTTGGGACACCAAGATACCTCAGTCTAGTGGTCCCCCTAAAAAAGGTTAGTGATAAGACTGTCCATAAGGAGTTGGGTGACAGAATGGAAAGGGCTACCACTACTACTTCTAGCTTAGAAGCAGAGTCGGAAAGTGCTAACTCATTTAAGGACCCAATCCAGGCAATACTTTAATGCATCATGTCCTTAGGAAATTGTTTTCAGGTAGTGGTCCCAGGTGCCCAAGATACCATATTGGGTGTGGATCTCAAACTAGGTTTGAGACTACATCTAAATAGTCCAATGATCCACCTCTCTCAAGAGGTTACACACTTATAAGTGGGAAGGACAGTATGAAACTATTGTGTTAGCCTTAAAATATGGCGACAAACACGGAATTACATTACTTTATTTATAGAGTGACACATAGGGACTAATAATGACTAGTTACAATAGTTGTGTGTCACTAAGACTATAAATACCCCCTCCATACTTCCATGGAGGGGTGAAGTTTACATTTGTAAAAGTGTGTAAGTGTGTGTGTTCTCTTAAGCACACACATCTTCCCATCTCCTTCACCTTTATCTCTAATAATATGGCTTTACATTTATTTCACTTTACCATACCTCCAGATCTGTTTTATTCCTTGTTCTTGTATGTCATTTATTCTCTACAATTGGCATCAGAGCTGCAGGGGTGTGTCGTATCATGTATTTGTTTGTTGTCACTGTTCATTTGATTTTTTAACAGTTGCTTGTTGTTCATGTTATGATTCTGCTGGTATCATAATTATTTTTATGCTTAAAAGTCAAACAGCAGATCTGGGTTTGTTATGTTTTTCTTGGTTGCGTTTTGATGTAAGAAAAACCCAGATCCAGAAAAAGTACAAAAGTACTGACATTGCGTTTTGACCAGTCACGGTTTTGATGGTCTACTGCGTTGTGTTTGGTGGTGATTGGTCTGCGGTTTTGTGGTTGCGTTTTGTCTACTCTATCATTGCGTTTTGAAGACAAATTTATGATTTTTATAAAGAGAAACTATGGCAAAAAATTTATTGATGTTGCGTTTTGTCTAATTTTGATGTTGCGTTTTGTCTAAACCGAGTCTAGACAAAAGCCAATAACAGAAAAGAGAAGAAAGACTAGACTCGAACCATAAACATCAACAACAACATCAGCTTAAATTACCCTAACAAACTCATCAGACTCGAACATAACAATTATCACAGCCCCACAACAAACAAACAACATCATTATATCCCATCTCCATCTCAACTTTCACAAGACTCGAATCAATACAAAGAATTAACTGATCTCAGTTTCTTTCGTTTTGTGTTACATTTAAATCAAGACCACCAAAAGATCCAAGAACACAAATGAAAAGATCATCATTGATCTGTGAGGAGTCATACCCCTCTTTGTTATACGAAGATGATGAAAGAACGAAGACAAGAGTGTCCCATTCCCTCTTCACTTCGTTTAAAGAAATACCAACACAATTCAATTAACCTACCTAAGACCTCTTTTATAGAAATCTTGATGTCTTAGTCTTCTGATTGGGTGCTCGTTTAAAATCATCTCACGATTGAGATTGTGATAATGAAAGGATTAGTTGGTTTTATTTATTATCGAAGAGATGGAAGTGATAACAAAGATGATGGGAGAGGCTATCAAATTTTTTTTGGAGAAAAACCTGTGGTAGGCGGGTATGTATGAGATTAGGGTTAGTGTGAGAGAGATTAGGGATTTGAGGAGTATTATATCCCTATTATAAATAGGCTATGGCAAACCGGGTAATAACATCTTACATGGGCCGAGTTTCTTTTTGTGGTATTGAGTGGATGCGTTTTATAAATAACGAGTTGGGTTGGAATTTTAATAACCGAAAATTGGGCCTTATGATTACATGATTATTTCATTTGAGGTACGACGTGACCGGGAATAAAACGCTATCACGACAAGTTAGACTAGGCGATGTTTATCCGTTAACGACATTCAAAATAACATTCGTCCTAGTTTAACGACAATTAAACAACAACCTAACAAAAAAAACAAAACATGATACATAACGCTAAAATGATTCTGAAAAGATTCAATAAATGATAAACGGCTAGAGATTCGGACTACGATGACAAGTGATCACGAAGTTGATTTGGTATCCCTTATTTGAGATTGAAGTTGGATTTCACGAAGGCGTCTACTTATTTCATCATCGAGACTTTCTTCTATTTTCTATCGATTGCTGACTTGCTTGAACGTATACAGTTATGATTAAGACTTGGATTATCTAGTTTCCAAAAGTCAAGGGATGGTTGGATGAAGACATGGATAACTATCACTTAAAGGAGTTACGTTGTAGTACTCAGTGTCACACACAGATGTCGATGTAGATAATTTTCAAGGGTGTTGTATTCTTATTACTTTTGATGGAGTATAGGTACTTAGAGATTTTTTCTGCATGTTCCTTCAATACAAACAGTGCAAGTTAAGTAACAAATTTAGGGATTTCACCTTCATTTTCAAGTTTAGTATATCGGGTTTACTTCACCAAGTGATCACAACAATAGCCGACAGAATACGAGGTTGGTAAAGTTAGCCAGAGAATTCAAAGGTTGAGATGTAATCAGCACTTCTCACGGGTATTTTTGTCCTATTCCAAGACAAAGATACTTCACAGTCTAAGCAAAATCTTCAAAGTTCTCGTTGACATTCATTCACAAGGACCTTGATTATACCAATGTTCTTGATTCTTGACTTCTCTCCTCTATGTTTCTGAATTCAAGAGGGTAATGATTCTTTTGTATATCCAGATTGTGCTTATGACAAGACTTCTCGAGTATTTGAACGGTACACGACAATGATGCTTACGAGGAGTTTGCAACCATCATGGGGGAAAAATGTGTACAGCCGAGACTTACATCCGAGCTTAATTGACTTGATGTTACATGTCACTTCAAGGGATGTAGTGTATACATAAAATATTCACTAAGAATGGTTTGGGAAAGTATTCTATAATCTGAGAAGAACAGATGCTGATTTCTCGCATGCACCCCCGAACGAATATTCACCAAGCCCTTGATGCAAGAAGCAGTGGTCGTTTGTATGGATTTAACCCCCCCCCCCCCCCACCACCCCCACCCCCCCCACCCCCACTCCCTCATCCCCCCACACCTCCCACCCTTACCCACTAGGCGGAGGGCAACTGTCTGAAACGATTTCTCCATAGACTTAAATACCAGCATCTATCAACTGAGTTTCTGAATCAGCTTCCCGCCACACAAGGCAGGTCATCCTACCGGTCGGTGTTGAAGAGCTTAGATCTTAAAATTGACTGTAGCTTGAACAGATCTTCTTTTGTCATCATTAGTTACAGAGATATTTTGTAGAAGATCAAACCATACAATCGTACCTTAGCGTCTGCTTGCTATCTCACTTCTCCATCAGGGTTTGTCCTTGGTGAATATTCGTACCTTTGTGGATTTTTGCATTCTGTAGAGAAAACCCTCTTCACAATAAAAACCATTGAAAACTCCAACGACCCCCCCCCCCAAACCTCACCAACACCCCCCCCCAACCACCACCTACCCCCACCCCCTCACCCCCCCCCCCCCCCCCCTCCCCCCCACCCCTTTCCCCCGCCCCCATTTCTTAACGTTTTCCCCTTTTTTTAGTGCTTTTCTTTTGATTTATTCTTTATTGCATTTTTATTTTAGTTTTTGATTTATTGACTTCTACAAAATTCTGCTGTGAACTTTGATGACAAGTAGAAGATTTTCAAGCTAATCAATGTTTTAGATCTCGTATCAAGATAGGGATGTTGGTTTGGGGGGAAGCTGATTCATTGAAACTTCAAACCAAAAAGGTGTATAGAGAACGCTTTTTCAAGACATGCTGCATGAATTAGGGGGAAGTTAGTCCAACTCATGCATACTATAATGGTTCCAGAACAAGTAAAGATAATGAAGATCCAAGCTGGAATACAAGTTTCAAGACCAAGAGAACTCACAAGACAACTTCAGCTTTGGAAGACTTTATTTAATTGTATTTGTACTTGTTAGGAACATTGTAAGTAATTCCGTATATGTCCACATATTGGGGGAAGATTGTTAGCCTTAAAATATGGTGACAAACACGGAATTACATTAGTTTATTTATAGTGTGACACGTAGGGACTAATAATGACTAGTTATAATAGTTGTGTGTCATAGGACTATAAATACCTCCTCCATACTTCCATGGAGGGGTGAAGTTCACATTTGTAAAAGTGTGTAAGTGTGTGTTCTCTCAAGCATACACATCTTCCCATCTCCTTCAACTTTATCTCTAATAATATGGCTTTACATTTATTTCACTTTACCATACCTCCAGATCTGTTTTATTCCTTGTTCTTGTATGTCATTTATTCTCTACATATTGGAATTGATGGAACTTTGTACAAAATTGTCAAATATGTTGCATAAAAACAAAAAGAGTGATTTTGTGTGAGCCAAAAGAAATGAAGAGATAAAGTGAGTTTAAAAATAGAAAGAGAGATGTGTGAATACAAACAGAAATGAGTGATTATGTGAGCAAAAAAATAATTAAGAGATATTGTGAGCATAATATTGAAACAAAAAGAGAGCTTGATGAGAAGAATCATTGATGAATAAGTCCTTTTTGAAAGAAATTGAAGTTAGTACTGGTAACTTAAAACTTAATGCTGTTAGTCTTAGGTTATTGGGTTACTTACTACTGTTAGGCATAACATTGTGCTGTCAGTTTAAGTTAATGCTGCTAGGCCTAATTTAGTGCTGCCAGTTTCAGTTAATGTGTTGAGGCGGTGATTATAAAATCCTTCCCAATTTCAGGGTTTTCATTTGATGTCTTTTATTCGATTTCAATCATTTCAAACACTATCTAACCATAAACCCTAACTCAATTTCATCTTTGATCATCAAAACACAACACAATGTCAACCCTAACTTTTGCTGATACTCACAACATGGTCGCATTCTTGGAAAAACCCACTGAAAGTGATGGGTTTCATGAGATTATTGATTTTCTAAATGCTAATCAGATTCGTTATGCATTGACTGTCAATCCTACTATCTACACATCTTGCATTGAACAGTTCTAGTCAACTGCAAGAAGAAGGTGAACATTAGATACAAGCCCTAATTGTAAGAAGAAGGTGATCATCACGGAGACAAGCATTAGAAGTGATCTTCACTTGGAAGATGCAGGAGGTACTGATTGTTTGCCAACTGCTACAATTTTTGAAGAACTGGCAAGGATGGGGTATGAAAAACCTTCTCAAAAGCTTACATTTTATAAAGCTTTCTTTTCTCCACAATGGAAGTTCTTAATTCATACCATTAACCCAATGATTAGTGCAATTCCACTGCATGAACGAATCAGTAGTACAAAGGCTTCTTAATCTTTATTGCTTTGGCTACCAACCAACATTTTAATCTGTCTAAGTACATTTTGATTGTTTATGGTAAAACTTAAGATGGAGGGGTTAAATTTCCTGATGTTTCTTTACGATTTCTACAAGTTTTTCATTAATCTAACAGGCTTGGTGATATGTCACTCAAAGAAGATTTATGTTAATCCCTTCATCACACAAAGAAAATCTTTGCCAATATGAAAAGAGAATGGAAGGGATTTTTTGGGAGAAAACACCTTTTTTTTGAAACAATGATGGTTTGGCTCCTACAACTATTAAGAAATAACTTTGGCTCAGAACATTATTCAAATCAAAGAAGTAAACTAAAGTTGTTACTACTGCTGCTCAACAAACAACTATAAGCCCCAAGGCTAGAGGGGGTTGGTTGACCTAAAGTTGTTATTACTGCTGCTACAACAACAACAACTACAAGACCCAAGGCTAGAGGGGTTGTAGTTCAGGAGCCAAATGAATTCAGAACTTCACCAGAAGTACAATCTTCAAAGAGTAAAGACAAAGGCAAAGAAATCATTATTGAGCCTGAAGTCCCTCTAAAAAGGAAAGATCAAGTTTCTATTGATGAAGATTTGGCAAGAAATATTCAAGCTCACTTGGACGCTGAAATCATAGAAGAAGAAAGGCTTGAAAGGAAAAAGCAAGAAGAAGCCAACATAGCATGGATTGAATCATGGGAAAATACATAAGCTATGATGGAGGCTGATAGATTAATGGCTGAGAGACTCCAAACAAGAGAAAGAGAGGAGTTGACAGATGAAGAAAAAGGAAAATTGTTTATGGAACTCATGGAGAAAAGAAGAAAATATTTTGCTGCACTAAGAGGACAAGAAAAGAGAAACATACCTCCTACCAAGGCACAAAAAAGAAGTCAAATATCTACCTATCTTAAGCACATGGGTGGATACAAACACAAACAGCTAATGGGAAAGAGCTATGATGAAATTTAAAAGCTGTTTGACAAAGAGATGAAGAGGGTAAATACCTTTGTGGCTATGAGTTCAGAGGCATAAGAAAGCAATGAAAAGAAGGTAGAAGGTAGTGAGGAGAAAGCTAAAAGCAACAGAAAGAAGAGTCTTGGTAAGAAAAGAGCAGTAAAAGAGCAACAACAAGAATCTCCAAAGAGACAAAAACTAGGGGATGATAAAGAAACTGATGAACATGAAGAAGTTGAAGCAGATGATACAGCTGAATTGAAAAAGCATTTGGTAATTAAAAAGGATGATGATATAGCAATTGATGTTATACCACTTGATACCAAACCACTAGTGATTGTTGATTACAAGCTTCTTAAAGAAGGAATAATGATACATTATCAGTTGATAGAGCAAATGGAAGTTCTAAGAGACATTCTTCAATGATTAGACTGCTTCAAGGTATTGACAGAGAAGACTTGCAGACTATTTGGAAGTTAGTCAAAACAAAGCATAGTGATTAAAGACCTGAAGATGAACATGAAAGAGTACCGTGGGGGTGATTTGAAGGTCATGTTTGAACCAGACATAAGGAGTGATGTATGGAGAAATCTACAAGGATACAAGGTGACCATTTAGAAGTTAATTGATTCATATGGAGTGCACTTTGTAAGGTTTGCAAATGTTCACATCTTTATGTTAGTTGAAAAGAGATACCCCCTCACACCAATTACAATCACAAATATGCTCAACAAGAAACTTCAAGCTGATCATTGGAATGAGATGTGTTATCAACTACTCAAGCTTATGGTAAAACAACAAAGTGGTCAATAAAAGGTTTGAATGTATCCTCCTGAGTATGATGAAGACTTTTAATGAAGAAACTTGAAGATTCAGAAGATGAACATCCAGTTTAGGGGAGGATTGTTAGGACTTAAAAGACTTCAAGGATTCTTACTACTGCTCAGGTACATAATGGAAATTAAGCTAAGTTAGTACTGGTCGTATAAAGTTACCACTGCTAGTTACTACTGTTAGTATAATTTAGTACTGTTAGTATTGGGTTACTACTGTCAGTGGAAGTTAAGACTGCTCAGAGTTGAAGACTGAAAGTATGCTAAGTAGTAAGTACTGTTAGTACAAAAGTTACTACTGCTAGTGTAACTTAGTACTGTTAGTATAACTTAGTGCTGTTAGAGTAAAGTTACAACTATTAGCGTAAAGTTAGTACTGCTAGTACTTACTACTGCTTATGCTTAATTTGTGCTGCTGGTTATAAAGATACAACTGCTGCTGAATTACAACTGCTAGAAGACTTATTGCTGTCAAGTATTAGTCAATATAATTAATGTCATTTATTATGACCATAATAGGCGTGTCCTATTCTTGGTATGATTATATTATCCTTATCATAATTTGGTGTAGATGAGTTGTAGGTCTTATCTTTGCCTCAAGTCTTTTCCTTGTAACCTATATATATTGTATGTTTTTGTGAAAATAATCAAGGAAAACCAATTACCCTTCAATAATATTTAGTAAATATTATATGAACTGTGTGATCGGGTGTTCGTTTATGTGTGTTTATTTGTAAATGAACGAATATGAACACGGTTTTATGTCCGTTTAGTTAAATGAACGAATATGAACAAAAATCTCGTTTGTTCATTTATGACCGTAGACATCTGATTATACATTTGTTA
>BQNB010138017.1:913-17766 GCA_026074375.1 Tanacetum coccineum | reverse complement strand
TAGTGTTGTTCCCACAATTGAAGAACTCATAAATATGTATTGTGATAATACTGGAGCAATTGCTATAGCTAATGAATCAGGAATCACTAAAGGTTCTCGACATTCCATGCCAAAGTTCACTACCTTCATGAAGTTATTAAATATGGCGATGTAAAGCTAGAAAAAGTTCACATAGATGACAACTAAGCTGATCCTTTTACTAAAGCATTAGCCTTTCCAAAGCATTATAAACATACTAAGAATATTAGAATGCATCCAGCTAGTAGTCTCACGTAAATCTGTGTTTATTAGTTATTTGAATAATTAGGATTGTAAGACAATTTTATTTTCTGATGAATAAAGATACTTGATATTTGTTTTTCATTCATATAACAATTGTTTATCCTATATTTGCATATTTAATCTTTGAATGATTTATCATTCTAAATATGTCCATTGTCGGTTAACAATATGGGAGTATTGTTACATAAGGCAAATGTGAGTGTTGGTTATATTCTTTGAATATATGGATGGTTCCCACCAAACTCATATGTTATTCACAAGGGATGCATATTGGACACCCTCACCTTCGAAAATTACTTTATGGATTTGTTATCATAAGTAAAATTTTGAAAAAGATTAGTTAAGTCATCCTTAAACTTGAGAATACAAACAAGTTCTGGTATGTGTGGATATCACTTTTTAATTCTAAGTCAAACGTTGTCCCGAAAATGGTAGTTATAAAGACTATTATTGAAAGTGATGTGAAGCAGCATTCATAACACTTGTATTCAACAAAGAATTTATTCCTCCACTTGATATGTGCAGAATGTTACCTTGGCGCCTCTCCAGAATTAATCAGATAATTGTTTGGCCGAACCCAAAGGGTAATGTAAGATGATTCTTGATTACATTTGGTATATTTGAATTAAGTTCTATAACGAGAATCTAAATGGTTAAACTATATGGAATGAGTTAGGATCCATATCTATGGTTTAACGGTATTTAAACAAAGGGATGATTATAGCAAAAGAAACATAACCATGCTACTGAGAATGTTTTTGAAACTTGATCTCAGACATTTCTAATTTTAAAAACGAATGTGAGTGTTGCTAGACGTTTCAGTCGTTAGTATATAGGATGTCTGCTACTCCAACTCCCAAGTGGAAGCTGTTGGAATGTCGTAGTTGGATTAGCTCATTATAACTAGAAATGTGTGAGCCTATTAGGGGCACACACGTTAAACACATAGAATGCGTTTAAACTTCATGTAACGTTTCTAAAGTAAACCGTTTGGACCAAATATGACTAGACAAGAATCCTATGAGTGTCCAATGGGGTGGCCGGCCATATGGGAAGATTCTAGAGGAAGTCTAGGTTCATTGGATGTAGAGATAAGGAGAAGGAAGGTTGTGATGAGGTTTAGAAGTGTTGTGATAAGGCTTAGACTCATGGTTTTAGTCTTATCATAAGTTAGGGTTAAAAGGCTATATATACTCCCTCTCCTAGCTCATTTTACTCATCCCATAGATCACAACATACACACGAAACCTGCCTTACCTTCCCTTGCTCTAAAAAATATCCAAATATCTCAAAACCTTAATTAGGGTTCTTAGATATTCGGTTCTGCCATTTTCGGTAAACTCTTTTAGGGGTTTTTGATTTGTGATTTGATTCTAAGGCTGTTCTAGAAGGTTTATAGTATTAGTTTACAGGTTCTCAAAGAGTGAGAACAATTAGAAACAAGCTAGGGTTCATATTGGTGATGTTCGGTTGGGTTTGGTGAAATTCGGTACAACCAAATTCAATTGAAACCCTAGTTTCTCTTGCTGATTTTCAGTACAGTCCCTTGGAGTGGTTTTGGTGATTGTTTATCAGTAGGATTTTTCATACAAAGGTTGTATTGGGATACACGTAAAGTAGGACTAGTATCCGGGCATATTCGTTAGACGTGTTTGTATGAGCACTCATAGAGGTGACATCTTAGTCACTTTGTTTCATTAACAATCGATTCATCAAGAGGTCAGGTTTCTTTTCCCTTTTGTTTATTTATTGTGTGTTAATTGTATGCACTATACTTGATTCATATCCGCTGTGTACTCATAGTGTTAATGGTTAACAAGTTCTTAAATCCCAACAAAGAGCAGGATGGGAAACAAACTCTACACATGGTAGCTTCGAGTATTGTTGGTATTCAGGATCATAAGGATGATGTAAGTCTATATAAATTCTGAACTAGTACAAATATTTTCCAACTTCTATTGTTTTCATTGATGGTTAATAGTACATATTGTTTATGATATCAAATGATTTTAGTTCACATGTATATGGACCAAACCAAGTAGTGGACCATACACTCAATCTGGCTCTAAATCTGGGTCTAACTGTTGGTTTATGCAGACTTAGTCATTAACCTTGTTCCTTATCTTTGCGGAGTTGGATGAGAAGCCATGTCTATGTGAACTAATGCCTATGTTGGTGAAGTTTCATTTGGTAGGTATAGTGTAAGTACTAGTTACTTCAATAATGAAATTTACAAGGTTTGTATAATAGCATTGCTCATGTTGACTTAATCATAGATTCTTTCTTGATGTTTAGCTTGTTGGTATAGGTTGATGAAAGTGGGATGCATTGGTTCTACACTGAGGATATTGGGAGGTTCCACACTGATAAATACCTTGAAATCATTGACAGAAACAATCGTCAAGGAAAGAAATGGCATGTATCACCATGTCAAGAGGAGGATTCTGAGAGCTCTGAAGATGATACACCAATCAAAGGTGATAATTAGTTCATTTTACTACTAAAGTTATGTACTATTTTTATTCACTGGTATACACTTAAGTGTAATTCGTTACTTAACACTAAAAAGTTTCTTAACTTTTTTAGGCTTGATTATTAGTGTGTATTCTAAATTTTGGAACAATTTACTTCTGATAAATGCATCTTATTGAGAGCTGTGAGATTACTGACCTCACTTGAGTACACAACTTGGCCGGTAAGTATGTATTATCCTAGGTGACACTCACTTATAGCCAATTCATTACGAGTCGGATCCTTATGGCATGAAGTTTCACATATATGTTTAATATGTTTTTTCAAATGTGTATCATGTGTGTTATATTTATTACTTTTTTTTGTTAAAGCTAAAAATTAAGGCCTTTTATATTTGTTACTTTTATTTATCTTTTACATGTATGTATTAGTTGTCTGTTGTAATTAGACAGGGGATGGAGATTTAGGGGTGTTCACGGGGCGGTTCAGTTCGGTTAATTGGAAGATTTATACTATCCATCGCGGGGCGGGTAATTAATTTTACTACCCGTAACCGAACCGTACTAGTTGGGTAACCGGACTTACGTGTACCCGAAATGAGCGGTTACCCGCGGTTCGGGTCACGGTTAACCATTATAAATGTTTTATCGAGTTTAGTGTATAACCAATAGGATTTTTTAAAACCTAAATTGTCATTTTAGTAAAATTAAATAACATTAAATACATTAAAGTTATTCGTTCTCGATAATTGTATTCATATAAGCACACATAACATATTAACAAAAAGTATTTGTTCGACAATTATAAGTTACGACCACATTAAACAATTTTCACACATAGATCTTTAGCGAATGTTTGCGTTAGGAACAAAAAACTTCGTTATACAATAAAAATAGTGCAATAATATAATTGAATATTCTATAATTATTTGAATATTTAGTTAAAAAACTTAATATATATTATACACGGTTCAGTTCGGTTAACCACGGATGTCTAAAATTTAAAACCGAAACCGAACCGTGATAAGCGGGTTTTTTCGGTTTTGGTTTTTTTCCGGTTTCGGATCGGTTTCTCGGTTTTTTTAACACCCTTAATGAGATTGTGACAAATTTCAAGATAACTCGGAATAGGATGGGCTCGCGGGGTAATTCATTTTTAGTTTGATAATTATCAGTTTCTTTTTCCTCTTATTTAGTCACACAATACTATTCTTTTGATCATTCTTATATATGTTTCAGTGCTGTAAAATTGTTTGCCTTGATAATGACCAGTCAAGGTTTAGAAAGATATTAGTGGTATTCATTAGCTACAAGTATTCAGTGGTATTCATTAGCTGCAGGTGCAACCACAAATCGAGAGGTACTTAAAGCCATCTATCAGTGGTATTCATTGGCTACAGGTACAACCAAGCGTTTAGAAAATAGCAATATGTTGCAACTTTGTTTAGTGATTCTTCACGAAATTTTTTACGTATCTTTAATTATCTGGTATTGCTCTACTATAGACAACCGCGGAGATTGTGAAAAGATGGAGCAATGAGGTACAAGAAGCTATTCAGTCAAGGTCTGCATAGTTTCAAGCACATGCTCTGCTTCACCAGGTATCATTTTGATGCTCATTGGATACTCCTATTATTTATCTACAATTTATAAGAAAATCCAAATGAATTACTGCTTAGTCTTTGATTCGTTCGTAAAGACTAGTCGGTAATAGTATAAGTATTTCCCGTTAGATGTAAGAATTACTTTAGGAAAGTAATAATTAATCTTCCGGATGTCGTATCCACGGCGAGAATTAAATTGAGATTTAAGTTTTTGCTTTTCGTTAGATGCTTGATTATCTTTTGGTTGGTTTTTGATTTTAAACTTATTTTAATATTAAAGATACTATTTTTAAGATCACTAAAAATTATACTAATTAATTGAACTAACAAAATTAAGCTAAGAGATCTAAAAGATATAATAAACGAATATGCTTGTCAAGTGAGGCAAAAAGATTATTAAGTGTGAAAAATGGTTTTATTTGACGAATTATCACCCGTAAAAATATTATTTTCTCACAACGTTGGTTTATTTTCAAAATGATATTTTATATTGGTATTAATTACTATATTTTATGTTTGATTATTTTTCCTGTTTTAGCTGTACAATAGCAACGTACTTTCTCTATTGTTTCGTTTTGGTATGTGAACTTTTTTTGTTCCACTTAATTTGCACCATCAAACTTGTTTTACCGGAACCAGCTATATTTTTGTTCCACTTAACGACCGTTTGCAACGTTAGGTTTTTTAGCCAATGAACGTTTGCAACGTTAGTCCTTTATAATAACGGTTGTTTATTTTTTTTATAATTATTTTTTAAATTTATACACGTTTTTATATACGCATTTTTATAGAAGCATTTTTATACACATGTTTTTATACACACGTTTTTATACACATTTTTATACACACATGTTATACACATTTTTATACACACATGTTTTTATACACACGTTTTTATACACATTTTTATACACATTACTGAAAAAAAAACTCATAACATACATTTTAAACAAATAGTTTTTTTACAAAACCATTTTATACAAATATTTTTACACGCATTTTTATACACATATTTTTATACACATTTTTATACACGTTTATATACACGTATTTTTAAACACATATTTTTAAACACATATTTTTATACACATATTTTTATACACGTTTTCATACACATTTTTATACACGTTATTATACACATATTTATACACATTTTATATACACATTTTTATACACATATTTTTATACACATTTTTATACAAGTTTTTATACACACATTTTTATACACATTTTTGTACACATTTTTATACATGTTTTTATGCACACGTTTTAATGTTTGATTATTTTTCCGGATTATGCCCTACAAAATATTCAAATAAGAAATCTAAATAATCCTAAAATTATTAATCAACAATTTTTTTTTAATTTCCACACTTAATTTACTTATTACAACTAACTTAACAAGCATAAATAAAATTACTCACTAAACATGGCAACAACTTAATCAACAATCACAAACATTTTAAACTAATTAAACTACAACTACTTTAATATTGAAATACGAGAGAAAGTAGAACCCGATCTAAGCTATGAAGACAGAATAAACACCCGATCTTATAAACTTGATTAAACACTAAAGTTTATAACTTGATTAGTTTCTAAATAACTAATTAGCTAGTAAAGTTTTGAGCTTTATTCACTAATTAGCTAAGTAAAATCTTAAAAAGCTTAAAACTTTAGTAGTAAAATAAGCTTATAAGACCCATAAGCTCATCGCCTAAGTGTTGGATCGATTTCATCAATATTAAAACAATCAAAGTTAAGACAAACAATAATATATCAATAAGCTAAAACTTAATCTAAAAAACAATAAGCTATTTAAAGATGAAAACTTTAGATCTAAATCCACCCGAAACCTAGGTGTTCTACTCCGAAAAGTTAACTGGAATCGGGTTTAATTAAGGATTTAGATCTAATAAAATAATCCAAAAAGCAAAAATAAGCAAATCGAATAAGCTTTAATAGCTTATTCAAAATCTATAAAGGAAAAAGAAATTCAAAATAAGCTTATAGCTTATTCGAATATATAAGCTCTAATCAAGTCAAATAAGCTAAGAGTAGCTTATTCGGTTAAGTGATAATAAGCTATAAGACAATAAGCCACAACTAGCTTATACGAAATTAAGCTAAAACATAAGCTCATTTAAAAGCTTATTTCTCCGAATCTTAAACTAGAAATAAATAAGCAAATAGAATAGGCTATGAATAGCTTATTCGATTTCCTACTTATTTAAAAATAAGCTTCGGCAAATAAGTGCTTAAAAATAAGCTAGAACTTTAGCTTATTTTAGAGATAAGCTAAAAAAGGAAAGAAAAATAAGAGGATTAGAAAAAGAATAAGCCTCATCTTCATTAAAATAAGAAAAACCCAATACAACAAGCTAAGAAAAATAAGCTTTAATAAGCTTTTACAAAAAGCTAAACTAAATACAAGAAATAAACTAATACTAACTAAGTGTGTGAAATTCGGTAAAGGAAAAGCGTCACACAAACTGATAAATGAGGCCCTATTTATAACCCATTTGAGAGCAGGGGTATTTTTGTCATTTCATACGCTTAAAACCCTCTCTTTTCATTAAATGCCAAGACTGCCCTTCTTGATGCGCCATTAACAGCTCATAATTTCTTTTTACAACCAATAGAATGCTGCCACGCACCCCCTTCTTGAAGCCCAATCATTTCCTTGTACCGGCACACGCCTAACCTCAGACTGACATGCTCTTGGATCACGCGTTTTTGCCATGTGTCATCACCTGATTGGCTAGTCGCCCTGCTCCTCTGCCACCTCGGACTAACAGCCACCACCTGCACACTGCCACTTGTACCTCATACTAACACCTCAGACTAATAACCGCCACCTGCACAGTAAACATGTCAGAATGCCATACGCCAGGCTGTCATTGGATAGCTGCAGCCACGTGACATAGAGTGGGACCTACTTGCTACGTCATCGCTGATGTGGCAGCCACGTCAGCAAATGGGACCCTAATGAATACTTGATTATCAAAGGAAGTAACCGATACTTTTCGTTATCCTAACAAACCCACTTGTTGATGTGGCAGCTGACGTAGCAGGTCAACGGGTAAACATTGACCGCGTCTAATTCGGGTCAGGTCTGGTCTGGATCGGGTCGAGTCGTCAGGTGGCACCACCTGAGTGGGCCACGTGGCATGTGAGATATAATCTTAACCCAGGGCATACCTGGGATTCGAACCTGGTCGTTTGGGTGGGAGATGCAAGAGCAACGCACAGTAAACATGTCAGAATGCCACGTGGCAGGCTGTCATTGGACAACCGTAGCCGCGTGTCATGTAGTGGGACCTACTTGCCATGTCATCGCTGATGTGGCTGCCACGTTAGCAAGTAGGACCCACTTGCTGATGTGGCAGCTAACGTAGCAGGTCAACGGTCAACGTTGACCGTTGATTGGTCAACGGGTCAACATTGACCGGGTCTGATTTGGGTCGGATCGGTCGGGTCTGGATCGGGTTGGGTCGCTACGTGGCACCACCTAAGTGGGCCACGTGGCATGTGAGATATAATCTCAACCCAGGGCACGTTTGGGATTCAAACCTTGTGTGGAGATCATTTTGCCCATCTAGGATTAGTTTTACAAACAACATTAATAAGCACATCGGAAATTATAAAGAACAGTAATGTTGTTAAAAAAGGTTTTACAACTAAACATTCATGCCTCCATTAATTTGATCAGAATAAATGGTTACAAACTGTAACAAGGATCCACAATCCTTGAGGCTACACTAACTATCTAATAAACTATGTAGCTAACTAATAATACACACGCTTTCTTTGGTGTGTCTAGAGTCTCATTGGAGAGATCTAACTATGATGGATATCTAAAACAGACGCCTCTAATACCCTTTATATAGAGGGTTTACAAGAAAACCTAGCTTACATAGGATGCTAACTTAATATTTCAAATTAAGTCCTTGTTGTTTCATCTTTCTTCAATTTTGCATATTTAGTTTTGTAATCATCAAATCTCAGATCCCAACAATCTTCCCCTATTTGATATTACAAAACAATCTTCATGTATGAAATAATCTTCAATCGCTTCCCCTTGACTTAAGATCTTCTTGAACATGTTACCACACATACTAAGCTGCAAACCATATCTCTTGTAGTCTTATTCCCCTTTTTGTAATCATCTAATAGGGGTCTTCTTGTAGATATGCAAATTGTAAACACTTCCCCTCAAGTGGTGCATGTAGATGGTTATACATTTAATCAATAAGCTTCCCCTAAAACCAATATGTTTACCATCTCTTGAATCTCGAACTTTGTAGTGATCACTGATAAAGAAAACCGAGTATAACGAATTTGATGAAGAAGTAGAATCTCCCAAACTTGTGTCTTATGTCTTGTACTATCCACGTGACGTCGAACTTATAAATAAATCTGTGAAATATAAGTAGACCGCAACCTCTTGACAAAAACCTCATCTTCTATGAGACACATATTAAGTGATAGCAAATGTGAGCATTGAGCACCATAAGAAAAATCACACACCTTTGCTAGACTTTGACAAGTCTTCGTCATACCATTGTAAGCACGAACAAGTTATCTTTAAACATTGTAAGCCGTTTAAGATATAATAAGAACACGCATCTGTGAAACTCAACTACAACATCAAATAAGCAATATTCATTTGTCTCCGTAATCACATCTTCAAATAATCCAAGGCGAGCCATAAGAATAAACTGTTGTCAAAAATAGTTCTATCCGAGATCCAAACGCATCTGTTATCCAACATCGGATAATGCTAGCAGTACAAACTTCATTTCTCGGACGCCACTAGTAGTATTAAAACTTCTCGGACAACAAAGGCAGTACAAGTATATTCTTGTTCGAACAGTACTAACAACGTAAAGCAGTACTAACACTATTTGTTCGAACAGTATAAAAAATAGTACTAACTTTGTAATCGAACAGTACTAACTATTCTTGGTTCACTTCAAAATAACCAGCCCAGTTTTAGATTCATAGAGTCCAATCACATCCCATATTCAACAACTGGCCCAATACATGTGTAGCCCATTAACATTTTCGGATCTAGTATGCAAAGAAATTTCGAATCGACAGTTCACTCAGCCCATTAACATTTGGATCCAGGCCTATTTCCATGCGGTAAGTTCATTTTCGAGAGACAGACTTGATATGTTTTGCCTGCTATAAAAATAAAGAAACGAATGCCATAATTGGGGCTCAAAAATCAAACCATGGGAAAGAAACACTTAACAACACCCTCCTAACCAACTATGCTAGTTAGCCAGTTGTGTTATTTTCCTCTTTATGTATTATTAATTCCTTCCTTCATTGCTTAGCAACACATTATCTGTCCTAAAACCGTTACAAAACTGTTGCAAATAAGATTGCTCCTTCCTCCCAAGACCTTTTGTGACACTTATTCTGTCACCATTCTGTTACTACGTTATCGCTAATCTTGGCAGTACAAAAATAAATGTAGCAGTATTAATACCACAACGATCAGTACTAAGTTTCATTGTACACCCGTGACATCCCAAAGATAAGCTTCGACAAGCAGTATAAATCAACTTCATAAATCAACGTCCAACATATAGAAGTTATTATGAGACTAAAATATATCCCTTAAAATCAGGGATATCACATTTAAATCACATCTCTTTCCACAAATCATGAGTCATACTCATAACTTTTTCCATAATTCACCCATCCATAACCAATACTGCTTCCATGATCTACGCATTCTAAATAATCATTACCACTATGAATCAGCAGATCACGAAGATTTCACAAACACGAAAACCGGTTATTCCCATAACTTTGTGACTCCAGCATTATTAAGTCCCAAACTAAGTATGAAACATAACCATAAGCTGCTTTTAACATCTTAACATCATTAATACCGAACCCTAATTCATACCTTAAGTTCTAATCATGGTCTGATCCAGCAAGGTAGGCACGCAACCATATTCATCAAGAATCCTAAACCCTGTTGTTTCTATAACCTGAATCATAAAACATCTTCTGCCCACAACTGCTGCTATGGATGAATTAGGGTTTGCTGAAAAACCCTAAAAATACTAAATATGCCTTTTTATTAAAAACCAGAAAGATTATACATGAAAACCTTATAAACCATAGATATCAAGAGCAACCTTGTCTGATACCAATTATGGAGATCGTTTTGCCCATCTAGGATTAGTTTCACAAACAACATTAATAAGCACAACGGAAATTATAAAGAACAGTAATGTTGTTAAATAAGGTTTCATACCTAAACATTCAGGCCTCCATTATGTTGATCATAATAAATGGTTACAAACTGTAACAAGGATCTACAATCCTTGAGGCTACACTAACTATCTAATAAACTATGTAGCTAACTAATAATACACACGCTTTCTTTTGTGTGTCTAGACTCTCATTGGAGAGATCTAACTATGATGGATATCTAAAACAGATGCCTTTAATACCCTTTATATAGAGGGTTTACAAGAAAACCTAGCTTACATAGGAAGCTAACTTAATATTTCACATTAAGTCCTTATTGTTTCATCTTTCTTCAATTTTTCATATTTAGTTTTGTAATCATCAAATCTCAAATCCCAACACCTTGGTCTTTTGGGTGGGAGACGCAAGAGCAACGCTCTTTACCATCCGAGCTGCAAGCGAACCCCATTATATATGGGAATAAAAATTATTTTAACCCCTTTTTTGGCTAGTGGCAGTTCATATTAAATAAAGATAGGTCAAAATGAATTTTGACCGATCTATATAATATTATATGGACCGGTTTAAAATTTAACGAAGGTATCGTCGGACTCGTAATTTCGTGCTCTTTCCAACAGAGTGCTCAGGGAATTTTTACTACTTCGTTTGAATCTCGATAAATGTGAAAACGTTGTCGAAACTCACCCGAAAATTACTGTTTTTGCTTTGTTTTTAATCCTTTGTACCTACAAGACATAATAACATAAACCAAGCTTATTTTCAATATAATTAAATATATTTTATGGTTATTCGTCCGTTTTATAGTGTTTTACGGGGCTAAAATGATGTGTGTTTAAGCACACATGAAATTCCCCCACACTAAGCTATTATTGGTCCCACACGTAATGTTTATAATACACGTTGTTAGCCTCAAAATATTGAGTCCAATAAGGAAGCTCGGTCACTCAGCGAGGAAGCTTCGATATTTATTTATTATATGTTGTAATAGGCTAGAAGGGTAAACGGGCTCGTGAACGTAATCTAATCTTGTACTAGTTCCGGACTAAGGTCCATTGTAATCCAGAGCCCGACCCAAGTCAAACACCATTCAGCCCAACAAAGCCCATGTGATGTAAGTATAAATACCCCTCTCCAAGTGTGGAGAGGGTGTTGGTTCATTTGTATTTTTCACACATATTAGTAAATCAACCATCTCTCTTTTTCTTCTCTCTTTATTTCTCTCTCTAACTTCTCTTTAAAATTCTTTATATCTCCTTTCTATTTTTCTTGTTCCAAATGGTGAAGTGAAGTTGATTCTGGGTTAAAACATTTGGTATCAGAGCATTCCAAATGGTTTATTATTAAATGTCAGATAATAACCCGTTCTTCAAAGAAAAGGAAAATGTACGCTTTAGTGCATTTATCCTTAACAATGAAAAGATAAATCTTTTCGGTCTTGAGCTATTCACCAAAAACATTCGAAGTTGTGTAGCTCAAGTCAATGGCTTGTTATTAAATGACAGATAACAACCCGGTCCTCAAATAAAGGAAAGTGTGCAATCATGTACATTTATCCTCACAACGAGAAGATAATAACTTCTCGGACTTGAGCTGACATAAAAAGTCAATCAAAAAGACATTCAAAGTCTTTTGAGCTCAAGTAACATTGGTTTTTCAAAACACGTTGAACACATTTTTTCAATAATTTATCAAAAGATTCTTCGAAATCTTTCAAAATTGTGTGTTCGACACTCCCTCCTCATGAATCTTTCAAAAGTCAAATCATTTTTTATAAGTGAATTAATTTTTGAGGGGGAGCTTTTAAAACCAAGTTTTATTGCGTTTAGGCACATACTCACATGTCTATTTTGTGTGTCTAAAATATTTCAAAAATGTGTTAACAAATGAAAAAATGTTAAAATGTTAATAATATTTAAACACTCATTTTGTTAAAACATATACAAGTAGCTCAAACTCAATTTCACATGGAATTTACAAAGTCATAATCCTATTCTCTCAATTGGTGTCATATGTGTGAAATTAAGGGGGAGCAAGAAGAAACATTTCCACATAACTCATGCTGCAACAATTTTCTCCCCACAGAATTTTCAAGTCAAATTTTAATCACCGGGTATTTCAAAAACTAAGTGCATTAGTATTTAAAATAAGAGGAGAATTGTAATTAAAATGTGATCTAGAAATTAATAAGTGATCTAAATGACTCAAAGTGCTTGATACTCTTCGAAAAAGGTTTTATGGTTACAATCTCATACCCAACAACATCTTAATTCATGAAGATTCAGAAGTCATAAGGTGGTTAGGTTAGGTATTAGTCCTATGATCAAACCAGAACCGGAGGGATCTACCCAAGGATACTCCATAGTTAGTAATAGCAGTCCTTAGGTATGATTGGAGATGAATGAGTATAAGAGAATAATGCAGACTAAGATTGAGCTAACACTAGAACAATAACAACAAGGTTTTAGTAATGATGTCTTGGTAAGCATTGAAGGGGTTGAAGAATAAAAAAGAAATGTAAGGATAAAGGGTCTAAAGAAAGAAGCCCTCCATACAACTTTAGGCAAAAACCAGGTCAATACATAATCTATTGGTTTTCACAAAGAAGAATTCTGATATTGAAGAAAGACGTCATGGACCTAGTGATGCAATGCACAACCCTTCCCAGCTATTCAAGTTTCTCTCAACAGATACTTGTCTCATTTGTCACGGAGATACACACGTTATCTATTGACATCTCACTCCGACATTGTTGATATTGAATAGGTGGCAGTCTGCTCCAGCCTCCGATTACTAAAACCAAAACGCACTAATTGAGTCTAGAGCCAAGAGATCAATAAATAAATCTCATTAGGACACATTCCATGACAAATACTTGTTGAACACCAATAATTTCACAAGCTGTTAACAAGAGTCCTACTCATTATCCTTGTGATTTTGCTAGAACATCCGAGTGATACTTAAGTATTCATCATGAAGATAGAAATCCTACTTTAGCTAACATCAAACAAGCTCTCGGTAGGTGACTTACGCGATTCTATAAGAATCAAACTTGTGTTAACTGGAAAGAAACGATAGTGTGATTCCATGTGAATCAAACTTGTCCTAGTAAATGAATTGACGGCTCAATCAGAAGGATAGTAACTATCTGATTCACTCATATCGTGTTGTCTGATTTGAGACGTTCCTGTATTGAGAACAAGCAAGTATGATGAATCTAATGCTTACGTGTTAGAGGATCTAACACTTTGAGCTCGAAACCCTGTCAAGGAGGTTCTTTTAAATTGAACCTACCTGATCACAGGTATAGTATTTATACTGTAAAATGGTCCTCACCGAACCGGAGGTTAATGCAACCGAATCTCGATGAATGACAAAGCCATATTCGTCCATATTTGCTGTTTATCACTAACATTAAAATGCAGGTACAAACGACGGTGTTATAGCCTCATTCTAGCAGAGTCCGATTCATTACCACATGCTCATACTAAAGCTACAAAGACATACTATAAGCATCAAGATTCAAGAATCAAGAAAGCTCAAGAGTTAAATACAAAGACTTCCGTAAACTCTGATATTCAAGATCTTCCTAAAAGTTATCGAGATTATCAAGACAACGGTTGTCAAGGGAGATTGTTAGCAAGCTTTCAAGATGATGCATAGTATGAACATGTTAGTCAAGAAACAAGATCGCAAGGTGGCAAAGATGTTCAAGACATACCTGGAAAAGATTTAAAGATCTCAAATTCAAAGACGAAGTTGAAAGACAATGACAAAGGCTTAATATCAAAGATCACACAGCATGAAGGAACAAGCCTACAACAAAGATAAAGACCAAGAACAAGACTCAAGAACTCAATGTCAAAGCAATCTCAAGAAATTCAAGACCATATTTTATGACTTTGAACATGGAAGCTCGGAATCTATCAGAAACCAAGCTTCGGGCCATTGTAATCCCAAGCCTGGCCTAAGTCAAACACCATTCAGCCCAACAAAGCCCATGTGGTGTAAGTATAAATACCCCTCTCTAAGTGTGGAGAGGGTGTTGGTTCATTCATATTTTTCACACATACTAGTAAATAAACCGTCTCTCTTTTTCTTCTCTCTTTATTTCTCTCTCTAACTTCTCTCTAAAATTCTTTATATCTCCTTTCTATTTTTCTTGTTCCAAATGGTGAAGTGAAGGTGATTCCGGGTTATAACACACGTTAAGAAAGAAATAATTTTAACACCCTTAACTTATAACCCCTCACATCAAACAAGAACAGAAAAGGTTCATCAAAAGGGTTTAAAAATTATTTGTTTCGAAAGCACCCCGTTTTAACCGTTTATTTATTAAAAGATAAAAACTAAGTTTAGATTTTTATTACCAATCATATAAAAGGCTTTAAAAACGGGAGTTTATCATCCTTGATTTTCACAATCCCCAAACCAAGCTTACAACAAAATCACAGCTAAATATAAAATTAGATGCTAACACTAGTCATAAATGGTAATTATGTAAACGCAGCTACGTTTTTCTCCCTTATTCCTAATTCCTCTAACGATTTTATTTGGAAAATATAATGTGAAATGAGATCACTTATTTAAATAGATTATGGTCTTATTATTATAAAGGAGACCAGTTTAAACCATAATTAGTTTGAAATCCTTTCCTAAAGAAATGATATGCTAAGAATAAGGTCCACATTAAAGTTCTAATTTCACATGATTTAGGGGTTATCCTTTTTATTTCATCTGAAACAACTCAACTATGAGTCCAGAGACGAAGGCTTTATTTAGATAACACCGGAGTCAAAATTTGGCTTTATTATTTTTATTATTATAGCAACAATATTAGCCCTTGGTCCTTTAAATAACTGAGACATCGGGAGCGAACCGACAAGGAACAGTAGTCTTATTTTGACCTTGGGAATTTCCTCGACCTTTTTGAATTCTGAGTCAACGGGAGCGAACCGTCAGGAATCAGTAAAGTTTTATCAGTCTCGGATTATTATTATTATTATTACTTCCACCCTCTAAATAACTGAGTTAATGGGAGCGAACTGTCAGGAAACAATAACCTTATTTCGGCTTCAGTTTATTACATTTTATTATTATAGCCAAATTTCAAGTCCAGTAGTCTTTTAACTACCTAGACAATGGGAGCGAGCCATCAGGAATTGGTAGCCTATTTCGCCATAATAATAACAAAACCTCAATGTGTACCTTACTTTCATCAGAAAGAATCTCTAAGAATTGATTAGAAACTAAAAATCGTAAAAAACAAGCAACTTTATTTATTGAAAATTATTATTTTTATAGTTTTTAAGCGGGTGTGAGCAAAAAGCCATAATTAACCTCTATGAGCTCTAAAGAGATTCAACTACTCCACGTTTAGCATATAACTTATATTTAACTCTGTCATTTTTTGTTCTTTTCAAAATTTTAAAGTCTTGCAAATGCTTAGTCTCGAAAGCTAAGGGGAAAGCTAGAGTGAAATATTCGGTCAAGTCAAAATCTCCCTAGTTCTAGCCTACGGGTCTACTTATATTAAACATTTTTATATCATTTTTTTCCATTTTTTTCACAATACTAAAATAAAACAATATATTGGTCAAAACAAGGTTGCATAGGGCACAAACAGGCACAAGTATGATCGTTTTGACATAAATCCCCACCACACTTAGAACTGAACATTGGCATCAATGTTCAAAAATTTCAGATTTTACCCCCACACTTAGGAACAAAAAAGGAAAATGCAAAAAATTCTAAGTGTGAAAGGGGAAATAATATATATATTATTAGGATAGAAAATTTTCCTAGATATAACCTTGTGATCGATCGGAGACCAAGTGTTTGGAGGATTGAAAACAAGCACAGAGGTCTTCACGATAATAGGGAAATCTCCAAGCAAAACGGGAACCACAAAATGCAACATGGAGAGAAGAACTCCCCCACACTTATTTATTACTACTATTAAACTATTATATTATTATTACTACTAGGATAAACACGGGTTGCCTCCCGAGAAGCGCTTATTTATGTACGAGTCACTAGCTTGACTCGCCCCTAATTTCGTTGTCCTTGGGGTGAAAACAGATCAATGATTTAATCTTCAAAGAAATTTCACTAAAAATATCACGTTTATCGATCTTGAAATTAGCATTAGGCAGACATGAAAATTTTCTCATGAAAGAGTGAATTCCATTGATAATGAATATCCCTGGATCGAAAACTTTGTCTTCATTTCCGGAAGGAAATGACAGTAAAGTTTCAATCT
>BQNB010138016.1:0-17766 GCA_026074375.1 Tanacetum coccineum | reverse complement strand
TGTTTAGGGTTTAGGGTTTAGGGTTTTAGGTTTAGGGTTTAAGGTTAAGGGTTTAGGGTTTAGGGTTTAGGGTTTAGGGTTTAGGGTTTAGTGTTTAGGGTTTAAGGATTACCCTTCATGGACCAAATGCTCGAAAGACTAGCAGGAAACCAATACTACTGTTTCCTCGATGGCTTCTCGGGCTATTTTCAGATCCCAATTGACCCAAAAGATCAAGAAAATGTCACACCCCCAGACGGGGCCTGGACGGAACACGTGTCCGGAGGCGTGACTTGATTGATCATCTCAAGTACAAAGCATAAAGAACGACCTCTAAGGGTATGTTTTGAAAATAAACACCGTTGCATAAATTTAAGATAATAATAATAAGTTTTACATCAATAAAATTTGAAAGATTCAAGTTAAAAATGCGGAAGCTTAAATAAGTTCAACAACGGTATTCAAAACATAGGCAAATCTCTGGTAAACCGGTACACACATATAGACTCCACATAAGTCAATCAGCAGCATCCATGCTAAGCACCTGAGAAAAACATGCTTAAAACGTCAACATAAAGTTGAGTGAATTCATAGGTTTAGTTCAAACGTTATTATAGTGGACCACAAGTTATCAACACGTATGCGACAGTTATAACGAATACAACTTCACATAAAAAGGTATTTACGTTGCGCTAAGCTCATGACACCGAAGCTAATTACGTTTATAGCAGTACATTGCTAGGTTGAAACAAGCCCCCGAGGTATCTGACCAAGACTACCTTCTTAAGTTCGACATGGTATACTAACCGTTATTTATCGTGCACCCCGAGGGTAGTGAGCGCTACTTCACCGATAGGGAAAATTAAGTCCCAATAGATCTATTAATAACATTCGCGCTCCCTCGGACCGTCCTCCAGTCGAGAAAATTGACGGTTCATATAAGTGGGCAGTAGTCGGACTAAACGCTACTATAGCAACACGTAAACAGCCTTGTGTCTAGTTTTAAAAACAAGCAATGTTTCTCACCCCAAGTATAAAACATTTATTCAAAACGAGTAAAAGAGTGGGGTTATTAACTCACCTTGATTTAGTGAATTAAGGTAGTGAATAGTCTAGAAATAATTCACTCGGTAACGAAAGACGATATACGAAAGCAACCTATGTAATGGACATTTGATTTAATATCGGATCGAAGTGAATTTATGGAAAATGCATAGGTGTATACTAGTGTACTTTTGTTAATATATATCTAAAAATTAACGTTTATGATCGTGTAGTAATAAAATATTTCCGTAAGTAAATGGGTAGAAATAATATGTATTTTAATATTACATAGATATATAACGTCTAAGTAAAAATATATATTTTATATATATTTTTATATATATATTGTTCGTCACTTAATTTAAATTATCGTATCTCACTTTACCATGTACGTTTTTTAGTATTTACTAAGTATAGAAATTTATAAAAATTTCGGCATGACCCGTTCGTGTTTACACGTTTTTCCAAACTCTTAGACTTTATTTAAAACCATTTTCAAACCACTTTCAATCCGCTTTTCATACTTACAAATTATACATTATCAAATCCATTATTATTTGCGACGTCCAACGTTTAAAAATAATTAAACGTAACGCATCTAAATCGTACACTATTAAATAAACTATTCGCGAACTTATCCAATAAGCTATTCGCGAACTTATCCAATAAGCTACACCGTAGCTTTACGCCTTGGTGTTTTGTATTTATGTTGGGCCTTGGCCCGTTAAGTCCGAAAATATAGTTTTACTTATCCATTTAATCCGATAAGCAAAACATTAAATAATAAACACGTGACCTAAAAATAAGCTATCAATAAGCTCACAATAAGCCAAGTATCATAAGCTGAACCATATAAGCTCAAAAATAAGCTCATGGTGTTGGCCTTGTATGTGGGACGCGGCTATGAGCCCCAATAAAGTATATTCGAGCTTATTTATTAAGCCGAGTAAGTTTATCGTTTGTCCTTTCTAAATAAGCTAGAAAATAAGCTAATAAAATATAAGTCAAATCAAAATAAACAAAAAAATCTTTCTTTATTTTTCATTGGCCGAAACATATATTTATAGCCCTAATAAGCTCACACATATATTAATAAGCTTTCCACGAGCTTGTTAAATCACAAGTCATAACAAAATGAACTATAGCATATCATTTTTTATTAAACTCAAAAATACCACGATCACAAACTAAGATTTCCTTATATTTATTTTATGTATGGTTCGAAATTATAGGAACTCCCTTTTTGGGTTTATGTAGTTTTAAACCTTTGTTTTACAAATAAAGTGTAAACTAGTATGTATGCATCATGAAAGTATAAAAGTACAAGGTTGTTTATGAATTTGAAGGCTTACAAAAAACTAGACGATTTGTTGAGAACAAAGATTATAACTACCAATATGTTGTTTAACAATTCCCGGATGATCTAATGATCAAACTTCAATAAATCTTCATGGTTTTTGATCATAAGTGAAAATAAATGTGTTTGGTTGGTGTTCTTGGTTCGGAAATAGTGAAAGAAAGAAAGAAAAGATGGAAAAGTTTTATGTGTGTGAGAATGGAATGAACAAATGACTAAAGAATGTATTATAGCACCAAGTTTACTTCACACACTATAGTGTGTGTGTGTGTACCGAAATATAAGACAAAAGATGGGAGGGGGGGACCAAAATGATCCACCAATGAGAAAATAACTAGCACATGCCATGTGATTAAGCTTGTCTTATGCAAATTTGAATTCAAAACTTGTCCACCAAGTTCATGGTTGTTGTTGGTGTCGAAATAAGCCAAGGGAGGGGGGACCATTTTATTTTTATAATCTTTGTTGCTAGTGCTCCCAAAATGATTTAATTTCCAAGTCTTGCATGCTTAAGCTTATAGTTTAGGTAAAACACGGATAACGCAAGTAAACCGCAAGAAACGAAACGAGTAACGGGTATCACTAAAAATTAATGAACTTTTAAACGATTGCTTAAAAAACATAAAAACGCGGATATTTCCAAAATACTACAACGTTTGGTGTCCCGGATCCGTCGCCGGAGACAATCTCAGATAAAACATCGAAACAACTTCCCGATAAACGGTAAAGCTAAACGAAACATTTAAAAATTCAATTACTTACAAAACCCCTAAAAACACGGAAACAGGCTAACTTGATGAACGAAAATATCGGGTTGTCACATTCTTTCCCACGTTTAAAGAAGCTTCTGTCCTCAAAGCTTAGGACGCGAACTCTGTAAACAGCGTGCAGAGTTGTGAATATGTGCGGGTATTTTCTTTGCTTTGTCTTCACGCTCCAGGGGACTCAGGACCCTCCTGGAGTTCCACCGCACTTGACAATCGGAATACGACTCTGCTTCCAAACGCTTGACCTCAACGGTCCATAATCCGCGACAGGATTCTTCGAGAAACTCAATTTGTCGTCACTTGGATCTCATCCAATGGTATAGCAAGTGGTTCATCAGCCATGCATTTCTTCAATTTCGAAACGTAAAACGTACTATGAACTCTATTCAACCTCTCTGGAAGTTCTAGACGATAAACAACGATTCCTACTCTGGCAATGATCTTAAAAGGTCCAATATAACGGGGGTTCAGCTTTCCCCGTTTGCCGAAACGTATCACTCCTTTCTAAGGAGACACTTTCAACATGACCTTATCTCCTACTTGAAACTCAAGAGGTTTTCTGCTGACATCGCAAAGCTCTTTTGACGATCACGGGGTGGCTTGGATTAAGTTTTCTTGATTGAACTATTCTCTCGGTTTGTTCGTCTGGATGATCTCTAGGCCAATGAGCTGACTATCTCCAACTTTAGCCCAGCAGATGGGTGATCGACACTTGCGCCCATACAACGCCTCAAACGGAGCAGCCTTAATGCGGTATGGTAACTGTTGTAATATAGAAAATTCTACCAACGGAAAGTTTTTATACCCAACCTTTTCGAAGTCGAGTACACAGGCACGTAACATTAATCCTCTAACGTCTGGAATGTGTTTTCGCACTCTGACCATCGTCTCTGTATGAATAGGCTTTACTCATATCCAATCGAGTCCTAGATGCGTTAAAGTAGAGACTTCCAAAAAGGTGTTTGAAGTAAATTTTCCAATCGTGCGATCAGAAGATAGATTACGAAACCTGTACTACCATCCTTGAGACTACTTCTCTTCAGGTATTGTCTCGTCAATTTTTATAAGTGTCATCCTTCCTCTTGTGGTGTGGTATTCATCGCGATATTGTAGAGGTAGAGATGATCAGGGAATTGAACAAAGTCTGTAATGTTGTTTATTGTCTCTCTCATAGCAAAGACAATGAGAGCAACATTTAGTGAGAGAACGGTCAAATCGTTACCCAAATCGTGTCTGCCCAGGCTGCGTCCTCGTGCCACTGTTTATACAAGTCACAAAAGTCTCATTGACTTATGTTCCTCCGTTCTCCCATATCCATTTGGGATCTCAGGTTGAAACCAACAAACATACACATAAGATGTTTTCTGATCTTACTATCTTAACCTTTCGCACATGTATTCAAACACTTGCTGACTATAAGTGGCAATCTAATGAGCTATTCAAGTTAGGGCCACCAATCTTAACTTCTTCAATTCCTGGTACATTCTTATCGATCCAGGGTGGATGGACTACTTCGACTTTATGCGACTCATGAGCTAATAAGCCCTCAACTCTCCGAAACACGGAATCCAACTTCTCGTATTGTTCAAACATAACTTTCCCGTCAGCACGAGGTTCTAACTTATAGGTTACTCATACCCACGCAAATCTTCGTGATAACAGTTCTCTTCCTTACTCTGCATCGATTGTGCACTTACAAAATTGAGCTTAGGAAGGTTTAACACCCTATTGTCCTAAACCAAAAGCTCGAACTCGTAGCCGGCTTGCTTCTTTCCTAATCGACTTAGGCATCCAGCCACCACGTTCGGCGCCTTCTCCGGGATGCACGCTTCGAATCTACAGTCGTCAGTCGCTCAACAACTCTAACCAACTCTTTTGCGATCTCATAATCCAGTCCTCTCTTTTACGATCTATCGAGTATCGTGTTTGAAAACTCTCTTATTATCGATGAACACATACACAACTTGGTACTGTACAGGTACTATCTCCACATCTTCAGGGCAAACACTACTGCAACCAAGCTCGAGGTCTGTGTGGTAATAAGTTCTCCATATCGTAAACCTGAGTTGGCGGGACTGGCTAAGCTATGACCATCTCTCTATGCGATCAAAACCGCGTCCCCAAACCCCTTATGCGAAGCATACGCAATACTACCACGAAGGTTCTCATTCTCCCTCTGTTAATGCCGAAAATTGGCGCACAACACAATTTGATTGCTCAAACAACTGGAGTAATAGATCAGCTTCAGGCCTTCTTCTCCCCATTCAAACTTTCACGTCGCTTCTAGTTAACTTTGTCTCATAGGTCTAGCGATTTTTGAAAAGCCTTCGATAAAACATCGGTATAACCGCCAAACCCAAGATTTGGCGAATTCTCAGGGAGGCGGGCGTTTTGGGCGGCGACGCCCCAAGTCTTTGATTGCTCAATCTTCGCGGATCAACATGAATGCCTCACTATCAATCACGTGACCAATGAAATGTACCTTTCGTACACGCCATAAAAACTCGCACTTTGAGAACTTGGCGTACAATTCTTCCTTCTTTCACATAAAATTCAAGATCAACTTAAGCGTGTCTCATGCCTCCTTTCTGCTTTCAGGAAGAAGATCAGAATACAAACAATATACATATCAAAATCATCATACGTTGAAGTACTATACAGAATCTTCCAGATCGTTATGACACACCCTATTTTATCATCACGTCCATCGAAAACTGCTGGCTGCGTTATGTCACAAACCCTCAAACGTCAACACACTTTGTAACTACGTAGTGACCATTAGGCGAGGTCCTAATGCTGTTCTATATGAAATGTCTTCCTCACAACACTGAGTTTGAATGATAGAACCAGAACATCTCAGTCGATCTTAGAGTAAGAACTCATGAACCATGCAAATTGAACAAACAAATCGGAGCGAGTCACGGACACAGTGGTAACGTTTCTGCTTCACAGTTACAAGCTGTGATCCTCTAAATTCACAAAATCACGATAGTCGAACACACAGCCTAAAAGAACCACTTTCTTCTTGAACAAACAGAAACTGGTAGCTAACCCAAGGTGAGGAAACACACGTCTTATATCTAATCCTTTTCAGACAAAGTTCTTGAACTAGAGCAGTAACAACTCTAGCATTTCGGCCTGAGTGCTAATCGATACGGTCAGCTCGGAAGGCTACAGGTGCTTGGCAACCAGGACCAATGTCATCTTCGAAAATTCAACTTGTCGAGTAGGCGGTAACCCAGGCAAATCTTCTGGAAAGACTTCTGGAAATTCCCGTACAATTGGCACATCCTCGAGTCGCCTCTCCTCCGACTTATCCTCAGCCTTCTTGGATGTAACTTGAGCCAGATAAACTTGACATCCTTTCTTTCCATATTCTTTTTTTTTCTTTTTTTTTTTTATTTCCTCTATCTGAATCCACTTTTGGGTCTTCGTGCACTTAGATATGCAACTTACTTCCAAAACCGTCGCACCTTATCACCTCGGTTAATCACATCTCTCATTTCCATAAGGAATACGAACAACCCTTTCTCGTCACTAACGATCCACGCATGGCGTATTTATCCCAACAACTAGCCATACCAATGATGACTGTCAAAACACCAAGCTCTACGGGCATTAGAAACAATTCGAACGTGACAATACCTAATAATCCTAACGTGCAACCTCTAAAAGAACAATAATGTTTCGAACCTCTTCCATCGCATAGTCTTCTACGGCAAAACTTAGTTTCTACAAGTCTGGTTGGCTGTTACAATCAAGCCAAAAAGCACTAAAGGTAGTCGACACAAAACTTCTATCGCACGAACCCGAATCAAATAACATAGAACATAAACACAGAGTTATTGAGAGAAGAAAACGAACCCGGATCTATCTCAGTTTGGAATCCAGGTTTGTTCCTCCTCCACCAATGGCGAAGCGCTTCTGCGCGAAGATTTCCGTTACCTTTACATCTGGTTTTCTCCCAGTCTGTTTCCATTCTTGTTTCTGGTCTGGTTGCCACGTTCTGATTTACTCAAACTTCAAGGACAAACTCTTCTTAAAACATGTCCTGTACTTCCACACACATAACAAATAATACCCTGCTGATTTCCAACTGGCAGCCCTCTGAGTGTTTGAGGTGACTCAATAGCAGCTCCTACATATCCTAGTCTGAAGATCCAGAGACCTTCTTACAGTTTTCCCACACTCAAGTAACACACCCTTCTTGATGCACCCTACACTTGTGCAGTCTAGAGGTTAGTGTCGCCAGCAATATCCCTTTCTTTCATTGTTCCCAGCCGAATATACACGAGCCATTTCGCCCACTAGTAATTTTGCCTCTTTCGAACGGTACGGTTGCTGTACCACAGATTAACCCTAGATACTCTCCACATCCCCCTCTCTTATTCTCGGCACATGTCTACCTTGCAGCATAACCCTGGAACATTCTTGTCCATCAAATGGCTTAGCAATTCGTATAGCATCCTGGAGTTCTGGTTGATAATCGCAGCAATCACATTCCCTTGAATGTTGTCCGGTAAACTCCAATAAACCTTTCCACTCGTCATCTGTCATCGGGACCTTCTAGAACACAACAAAATCACTCCTAAAACCTTTGATTGAAGACAGTCCTAGTCGTTTCCCTTCACGTCCAAAATTCTCACAATGTCATTCTCCATCTTCTGATTTCATTCTCTCTTGGGCAATACACTCTGTCATCACTTCATTAGTTCAAACCAAGTCATGAGTATTACTACAGGCTCAAACCACCAATGGTTCTCCTTATGAGAGGAGTTCCACCAGGTCCAAGCACTGTCCTGCAGTGTGCAAGTCCATACTTCACTTCGATACTTACAGTGGACAATTTACTGAGACTATTGAACACAGTTCTCGACAATCTCTCCGCAAACCAATCGGTCAATCCGCGCCAACCGCCTATCAGTTTCCTGAGAAATTTTGGTGCTTGCTCTTCAAGAAGTCCCTTGAAAGTGATGCATCTCCTACGAGCCACTTGGCATGCAAACCTCCAAGTCTTATCATACCATAGATTTCCCATGTTCTGTTTCCATTTCCTCTATTTCCGATTTCCTCCGTTTCCACTTTCCATTTCCTTCTATCCATTACTCCATTTCCATTTTCCATTATCCTCATTCCATTCCATATCCTCCATTTCGCTGATCTAGTTTTATCGATATCCCCATTCTCATACAGGGGTTCAAGGTCCTGGCGGCATCAAACGATCCTCCAACTCTATCAGCTACGCGGCAGAGCAACCAATTCTTCAACAACTCCTCGTGAGTCATGGACGACACCGCAGATCGGGTGTCTAGAGGCATCTTTCCTACATACCACAACAATATAACGCTTGGTACGATTTCTAGGTATCGAGATAACTAACGTATTAAATAAAATTTACGTTAAAGCACACAGAAGAAATACACTCTCCAAAATAATATTCACACATGGACATCCCATATGCCATGAGACACAAAGCACAAGTAAATCACTATCATGACATCTATATCACTAGATAAAACATTAGTTTTCATATCAATGTCGAACATAAGTGATACAACATCACAAGTAGAAAACGTTTTCCAACTACAGAAATATGATTCTAACACTACGTCATCAACTAAACGCTACAGCTACTAAAGCTAGCCATACAAACGACATCACTAAGAACGGTAGATAGCCTCATGTTCAGCTTTCCTAGCACATGCCATCAAGTCTGCCAACTCTCACTCGATTCACAAAATCGAGCAGTCAGTCTGCGCTCATGCCTTCAAACTCTCTCGGCATACACGATGACATGCCCCTGGAGTCGGTCAACTCTCTGACTCTCAACACTCATGTGCCTCTAAGCCTTTATTGTATCCTCTCCAACTCACAATCCTCTCTTACAAAAGCCCTAGCCATGCCGACATCACCCCCAACAATTCTGTGTCCTCTCTCTCTGAACTCCCTCAATAGCCTGTATACGATGGTCTGGGACTATACCTGTGTGTGATCTCATGGAACCTCTAGGCAACTAAATCATCTCCCATGTCTCATATGTAACCACTACCAGACCCCTCCTTAGCAGCTCTGGAATACTATCCTCTGCATCACAGATGCGTATTACGATAGGGGTTTAGAATTTAGAAAAGGTGAGGATGGTCTATAAGAAGAAGTTATTATAATGGGTTTTTTAAAAGGTGTTAATAAAATAATGAAGCTACAAAAAAAAACATCAAATGAAACTCCAATTAATAACGAAAGAAAGCACAAAAGGGATGTGTAAATAATGGTGAGATAGTTGAGATAGGGATAATAATAATTTGTAGTTTATTTTTGCCACTCCCTCTCAAGACCAAGAAAGGTTTAGTTGACCCTCTCAACCCTGACCTCACGCGGTCTCTCACCCCCCAATCCTAGCCTACACATCTCGATCAACAGACTCCACTACAACCCAGCCTCAATCATCAATCCCCAAGGATCATCAGCGATAGAGCAAAGACACTCGTCAGCTTCACTGCCAGAGTACCTCTTGACTCACGTACTCTGCTCTAAATGCGCACATCACTAACCCGACAATAACATCATCCCTCAAACAAGTCTCTCTAGTATCACAACCTCTACCTAACTGCTCTCAACAACCAGAATCCCTAACTCTCTATTAGGCGATGGCGAATCAATCACAACGACAGGAGATATATAGCACGGATTACCGATGATAATGCAGGTACAGACGCGTCATGGGGACCTATGTCTCTGCTAATAGCCACCGCAAAGAGTACCCGAGTTAAATCTGGTGAAAATGAGATCCTAACACATGATGTCTCGAAGAACAGGACAATGAAGCCATACCGAATGATCTAAACTGATGATATGGCCATCTGATTTAATGAATCTGAAGAAGAATGAATCAGATGTAGAATGTTCTCTCATCCGCCCAACCACAAGCACGATAAAGTGGGTAATGGTCTAACCCTCTATCCTCGCGGACATCATTTGTACCGCCCATTAAGATGGTAGCGGTACGTTCCGAACATGAAGAAATAGCTGTCCATGCGAATGCTAGATAGCATAACTCGACGATGAAGTGTATGGTATGTGCTTCTCTGGCTTAGAAGCGCATGAATCTTAGTAAAATGGAGTCTCATGGGTAATGATACAATAGGTGTATCTGGTGTAACACTGTCGTGGGGTCATCATCCGAGATGATAATAGTTCTCTTGGTGAGGTAGCTGGATACCTGGAGGTATGTAGGTCTGATGATGGAATTCCTCTGATGGATCACATACTCTGAATCAGATGCCATAGTGATAGTAATCAGGTGAAAGCTGGTGTATATATCTGGAGATCAGGTGGTAATAAAGTTAGTTGTGCTATTTGATAGCGTGTCTCGTGGTATCAACTGGTGTGGTCCGTCCCTGTGTGTAAGTGGAGTACACAACTGGTGAGGTGTCAGGAACTAGTTAGTAGGATGGATTACCAAACAAAATCTCTCTTCAATAGGTGTCCCCACGTATCTATCCTTCCACAGATGAATCCGAAGAAATTGAGATAAAAAACTGCAAATTAGGACATAAACCGCACAAGCAGAAGTCTCAATCTATAAATCATCTTGATATATCAACCGATAGCATGATCACAATAAAATGGTGAATGGTAAAATGAATGAATATCAAAATGAATGAATTGAAATCGAATGACATGATCATATGGATGAGTCATCGTAGTACGTCATGATGGATGAAAAAAGAAACACTTTGAATATTAAGATATACTTAAGTATTTAATACGTATAGTATATTATTCTCGTATTACTTAGAGTTGAGTATACACACTATGTAAGATCATACTAATGCACATAAATCACGTAGGATCACATACTGTTAGAGGAAGACCAGACCACAGTTTATAGCTACCTGTTCTCTATAACCTTGGCTCTTGATACCAAACTGTCACAAAAACTCCCCAACGGAGGCCTGGACGCGGAACACACTTGTCCGAGCGTGACCTTTATTGATCATTACTCAAGTACAAAGCATAATCAGAACGACCATCTAAGGGTACGTTGAAAATCAAACACTGTTGCACTAATTAAAAATAATAATAATGAATTTTCTACGATCGAATGTAAGATTCAAAAATTAATTTAAAATGCGGAAGCTTAAATAGTTCAACACCGGTATTTAAAATCATAGATAAATCTCTTGGTAAATACTGGAGTGTAGCATATAGACACTCCATATAAGTCAATCAACAGCATCCTTGCTACAAGCACCTGATAAAAACTATTGCTTCAAACGGTCAACATAAAGTTGAGTGAAATACATATGGTTTAAGTTCAAACGTTATTATAAAAGTGGACCACAAGTTTATCAACACGCTAGTGCGACAGTTATAACACTAATTAACATACTTCACATAAAAAGTATTATACGTCTGCGCTAAGCTCAAGACACTGAAGCTAATTGTGTATGACTAGCAAGTTACCTTCAGTCTCATATTAGTCTATTGTGCCCTTCAGGTGTCCGTCCAAAGACAAACCTAACCAGTACACCAATTGACATATAGTACCCGTTTAACTCGGCAGGCGCGTCCCGGTGGGTAGTGGAGCGCTACTGCCATCCCCATATAGGGATAATTAGTCCCCAAACTAGGATCTATTAAATCATTATCGCCCTCCCTTCGATCCACACGATTAATCCTCCAGTCAAGAGATTAGACAGATCCATGATAGTTCGTGGGCAGTAGTTTAGAGTCTACAGCCTACTTATCTACTATCGTAAACAGGGAAAATCTCACTAAAAGTACTGTGTTCTCAATTTAAAGAGCAAGCAATGTTTTCTCAACACGTCCAACAGTTATACAACCATTTAGTTAAAACGAGTAAAAGAGTCTGGGGCCCTATCACTCACCTTGAGATAAGATGTAAGGAGTATATCGTCAAAGTATGGTTACTTGGAAATGAACGGCGGAACAAGCGTAAGTACCTAAAGAGAAAATGGAGTATCGATTTAGACACCTCGGAATGTTAGCTGTACAACATTGGATGCATGCAACGTTCATTGCCATTTTTACAGCATACGTTAGTTATATATTTATAAAACGTTTCATTGATCGATTTTTACGAAACGTACATAATAATATTAAATTACTTATATAGTATCTTTATATTTGTTATTGTTAATACATAAAATAAAACTTGTCATTATATCTATTTAATAATTCCCATGAATAGTTAGGTCATTTACTCGAAGTATTTTATTCAAGTTTATGTTATTTCCTAATAGTTTCTAGTATAGAGATGTTACACAGAATTCCGGCATGACCCGTTCGTGTTTACAACGTTTTCCAACTAGTCGTAGACTCTAAATAAAAACCACACTTTCAAAACACTACCACATTTACAATTTTAACTCGTCATCATAAATCCAGTTATTACATCGTAACGTTCGAACTCTAAAAATCAATTACAACGTAAAACTTCTAAATTCCACAACTATATAAATTAATCACTCACTTAGAACTTATCCAATAAACTAAGCGACACGTAGCTTCTTTATACATTGGTGTTTTGCATATATGATTGGGCATTGCACCGTTTCGCGTCCGAAAAATGTAGTTTTACTATCCATTAAATCCGATAAGCACAATATTAAGTAAATAAAAAAATCATACGTATGACCTCAAGATAAGCATATTTAAAATAAGCTCACAATAAGTCAAGTATCGAATACGCCAAACCAAATGGAGAACTCAAGAAATGATCTCTCATGTGTTGGTTTCTTTATGATTGGACGAGAAGCTTTAAGCTTTAATAAATTAATTTAAACATATTCGAAAGCTTCATTTATTGAGCCGAATAAGTTTTATCTTTTGTCCTTTACAAAACTCATAGCTAGAAAATAAGCATAACAAATTATATGTCAAAACAAAATAAAATGAAACAATGCCATCTTTTCTTTATTTTCTACTGGCCGAAATCTATACAATCCTAATAAGCTCCAAATAATTAAAATAAGCTTTCCATACGCTTTGTTAAACATAGAGACCCCCCCCCCCCTTCTCCCCCCCCCCCCCCCCCCCCCCCCCCCCCCCCCCCAAAAAAAAAAACAAATGGGGAGTGTGAAGAAAAAAAAACAAAATATAAAAACAAAACACCCCCCCCCCAACAAATGAACTATATCATAGATCATTAGTATTATACACGAAAATAACCACGAATATCACAAAAACTAAGATTTCCTTAGAGTTATCTTTGTATGGTTCGAAATAGAAGCCTACCCTTTTAAGGGTTTTATGTCTAGTTTTTTAAAACCTATTGTTTTTACAAACAATAAATTGTACAACTAGTATGTTTATGTACATCATGTGAGTATATAAAGTACAAGTGATATGAGTATTTTGAAGACTTAACAAAAACTAAAGATTTGATATGACAAAGATTTAAACAACACCAAATGTTGTTTTAACAAATACACCCGGATGATACAAATATCAAACTCAATAACTTCTTCAAGTGTTTTTTGCTCAATTCTGACGAAAATCATAAATGGATTTGTATTTGTTTTGTATATTTCGTGGTTTTTGGGGTGAACAAGAGTGAAAGAGGAGCTCCATATTAATGTGTGTGTTGTAAGAAAATGAACAAATGAACCCTAGAATGATTCTATATAGACACCAAATTTCTCCTTACACACCATAATCGAAAAACTGCAAAAAATCTAAAAATCTCGAATTATATAACATAAACAGCAACTTGAAAAAAATAGGACACTCAAAGGTGGAGGTGTGTGTTAACCGAAAATGAAGAGACAAAAATTGGGAGAGGGTTGGACCAAAAAATCCACCAATGAAGTTTAGCTAAGGAAATAACATGAAATTTTTGCGTGCTTGTCTTATTCCATTTGAATATATCAAAACCTTGTCCACCAAGTCCATTGGTGTTATGTTGTTGCATAAAATCCGAACTATAACAAAGAGGAGGGGGGAGAAAGACCATTTCATTTTTAACTAATAATTGTTGCTACGTTGCTCCTCAAAATGACTTAAAATTCCAAGTCTTGCATGCTAAGCTAATATGTTATGTGCAAACAAGACTGATAAAAACCGCAAGTAACGAAACTTCGTCACAGGTATCAACTAAAAATCTATAGTTAAATTTTAAACTTGCTAAAAAAACAAAAAAACCGCGGATAATACCAAAAACTACAAAACGTATTAGGTGTCCCCGGTTCGCATCCCGAACAACTATTCTCAGATAGACTAAAACGAACAACTTCCTCCACGGTTAAAACGAGTAAAGGCTAAACGATAACGTTAAAAATCAACTACCAACACGAGGAAACGGTCTAACTTGATAGAACGGAAAATATCGGGTTACCACAATAAATAACTGCAAAAAGAAAGAAAGAAAAGCTATTGCCATAATTATCCTTATTGGGTCTCTAGCCCACAAGCTCGACAAGTTTAACTGATAAGCTCAAATAGACCGTTTAATATCAAACACCTCTTTTTGCGTTTCTTCAATACCGTAGAAAATATCCGATATAATGAAGTCGGACCAAATCTTACTCTATTGGACCGAGAGCCCAATTATCATTTTATCCTTTTTGTCGGATCACGACATAGAAAATCGGGGTTCTTCACAATATCTTCTAAGTGTGACGCGTTTCATAAAATTTCCGCATGACCCGTTCGTTTGTAAGTCCCAAGATTTTAAACCTAAATTTTCAATCACTTTCCACTTTCACAACCTCACCACAAAACATCATGTTTATAATTCTCACAATGATCCGTTTAAACAATATTTTCATCGACTATCCAAACCGTTTTTAGTATACTCAGTGTACAAACTCCAGCTTCACAATTCTTACATTAACTATACCCATAATCCAATTCGTATTATAAAGTTATTTATGATTTAAATTGAAAGAGGGTTTAAGCAGTTACTTGTTGTAATTTGATGTAATATTAAAATATAGAAGAGTAGTATGGTGATAGATTATTATACTAGTCTATTAATCATTGGCCTTACGGCCCATTAAAGTATTTCTAGTTTAGACCCGATAAAGAATGATAAGTTATAAAAAATACATATAATCACAGGTCAAAGAAATAAGCCGCAAAAAGAAAGAAAAATAAATAAGCTATGTCTTAATAATCCTTATTTGGCTGCGAGCCCAATAACGCTCAAAATAGAATCGTTTGTTATCCAAAACCTCTATTTTGCGTTCAACTTTCAAAATACGTTAGAAAATATCCGGTTTTAAATAAAGTCGTGACCAATTTCTCTTCATGGGTTCGGGGAGCCCAACAAGCTCAAACGTTTTCACAATAAAACTAGGAAAAGCCCATATCTCTTCTTATTATAAGTCCCAAAAAAAACCAAAGATAATTACCAAACAATAAGTATTTTGATCAACACGCAATAAAGCCGTTTCACCAACAAGCAACCCACTGAACCCTTTTATTCTGGCCGAGTAAATACATTACAGCAATATTAGGCCCACTAAGACCAAAAATAGCAATCGAATAAGCTCAAAACCAAAATAGAAAATAAGATAAGCTAATAAGCCCTTTCAAGATTTAATAAACAATTAAATAAGCTTTAATAAGCTCACAATAAGCTAATGAAAAATCCAAATAGGCCTAGCCCTACATCTTTTCCCTTTTCCTTGTTAACCCCCCAAGCTCAAAACCACGATTTAAGTTGCAAAAATAAGCCTGATAATCGAGTAAGTTACAAAATAAGCTTCACAATAAACATTTAAAACAAATAAAGACCCGAATAAGCAATGCACGAATAAGCCACACTCGACCTTGAGTGGGCCGAGACCAACATAAGCCCAAGTTTGGTTGGGTCTTTGGGCCGAGGCAAAATAGAAGCCCATGAATCAAATATGCAAAACCAAATAAGCCCGAAATCAAATGACCTACAAAATAAGACAACAATCGTGAAATAAGCCAAATAAGTTATGAGCCAAACCCATGACCCCTCTCTAGCTCACGGTTGGGCTGAACCCAACACAAAACCCAAAACAAAACAAATAATCCCTAACCAAGCTTATTTTTAAGCTAGACCTCCAAATAGGCATCAATAAGCTCTAGACTCCAAAAGTTTTCTTACCACAACAACCATGATATTAAGATGACCATTTTTGTTCTCTTTCTTTTTGTACACGTCAAACCAAACGCACCCTTTAAATTCTTTTGTCAAATTTTAAGCTTATATTTCTAACAAACGCATTGTACAGCCATGATTTGATCATTGTTTAGCTACCAAAAGTACAAGAATTTTAAAGATTTTGAAAACTTACAAGTTTTATTGATTTGGATTGGAATTCGACGCAAATAAACAACCCAAACGTTGTTTTGATTACCTGAGACTATAAAAGTATCAACCCTTTAATGTTATTGACCCTTAAATCTTGATAAAAATTACAAAATGGAATGTTTCTTATGCTTGTGGCTCGTCCGAAAATACAAGGAGAGAAAGAGAGTATTCTTTTGTTGTTTTGATTTGAGACATGCAAAGTGTGTATGTTTTGTGGTTATATAAAAGAACAAAAGGAAGGCCATGGTGGTGGCTAAACTTTTGCTTTCCTTGTCCCCCTTGTGGTCCAACCGTATACTCAAACAAAAAGGAATCCCATGAGATTTTTGTTTTGTGTCGAGATTTAACATCGTGACTAATTTAAACGACAACTGAAACCGAATGTTCACGAAACGACTCATAATATACTAAAATGCGTTAAGATGACTTAAGGTTGACCAAGAGTAGATTTTAGTCATTTGTTTACTTAATTGTTAAACTCGCGTAGTTTTCCGTTTTCCTGGCTAGTTTCTGGACGTAGCTCTGAGATTCACGTTTTAAAACAACCATTAATAAAATCTTAAAAATATCGTATTTAAATAAGTTCATTTAATTAAACCAAGTTATTTTATTATGACTTCCCATTAACTGTCGTGCCAGTACGTGTTGCGTGACGATTTTCACCAAACGCGAGTAAAACTTCCCGGTAATCATTAAAACGATAACATAGATACTTGGATACGGATAAAATGAATCAAAAGTGATTCATTTAAGATAATCAAGACTCTCAATACCCGGTCAAACCATAACCGTTTTACGCAAAAGAAGTCAACCAAAGTCAACTTTTCAGTTTTTCTCCGAGAGAACTGACAAGATCAAAAGACACAGACATATAATTATAGTATTTTAAAAATACTAGAATTCGGAAAAGCTACCGGTTATCACAGTTAATTACTTAGAATGTAATCTAACTTGACACCTTTTACGGGTTGTGTGTAGCCATGTTTTTTTTCTATTGTGTCACTAAAAATTCAAAAATGGGCTAATTATGTAGACTGGTAAGCCGGTTAAATTAACGACCGTTTAATTTATTATTGCAACGTTAGTCCTTTATACTAACGACCGTTAGTATAAATGACTTAAAATTTGAGTTTCTAAAAAAATCTAATTATTTTTAAAATTTATACACGTTTTTATATACGTTTTTATATAACTTTTATACACGTTTTTATAGATGTTTTTCTACATGGTTTATACACGGTTTTATACACACATTTTTATACACATTTTTATAAACGTTTTTATACACACATTATTATACACACATT
>BQNB010138014.1:0-17766 GCA_026074375.1 Tanacetum coccineum | reverse complement strand
TGTTGATCTTGAAGTAACACGCCCCGGATCCTTATTCCGCTGCGACCCATTTTGGGGGTGTTATAACAAGCTTTGTTCCCTCAGGTAGGGAAACAGTCTCATCAGTAGGTATAACAACAGCCGAGTCGGCCAGAGCTAAGTGCTCCTCCTCCTCCTCCTCGTCCTCCTCGTCCTCATCCTCATCCTCATCATTGGCCTCATCCCTAGATGAATCACTGTCATCATCATCTCTATCATCTCCCCTGTCTATAGGATAGTCAATCAGACCATCCTCTGTCTCATCATCCTCATACTCCTCTGGATCCTCCTCGGGATCCGACTTAGTAACATATCCGGGTGACTCAGCAGTAGGTGAATCAATAGGAGGTAATGGCTGCTCCTCAGCTGGAAACTCATGCTCATCCTCCAAAGGTATATACTCAGGGTATATAGGCTCTAGAACGTAGTCAGGATCATGTACCTGTACAAACATAGGCTCACGCTCATCCTTGTCTTGAGGAACTGGCTGTGTCTGTGGATCCTTTGGGCCTGGTATGTAATCCGGTGATGGTGGGGCTACTGGCTGCATCGGGAGTCCGTCGTATCCTAATACGATGACTCGTGGGATGCCTCCCTCAGATATCTCCTCATCATCGACTCCGTAGAAGGCTCTGCCTGGTTCAGAATCGGTATAGATGGAAGTGTAGGTAACCGCAGATGATGCAGAAGACTTGACTACTGCAAAAAGCAAAAATAGCTTATATAAGTATTACTTATAAGAGAGATCGATATGATATGACTATAAGCTTTAATTATAAGAGTCTTATAGTAATATACGTAATATAATTTATATACACGTATATCAATCAGTCATGTAAGCACTTAATAACTACTAATGCTAAAACAATGCATGTCATGTAAGCATATATCCTGGATGCAAACAAGTAATGTATGTATATCCCTCACAAATCCCATTTGTGAAAACATTGTTTGAAAATGGTTATAGTCCAGACAAAATTTTTGACCTGGTTCTCTATAACCTTGGCTCTGATACCAATCTGTAACACCCCCAAATCTGGGTTGCAGCGGAATGTTGAATATCTGAGGGCGTTACTTTATAGTTCAATAGCACAAGATCTGAGAACGACCACTAAACGTGTCGTTTGAAAAAGATACATTGGGTTAACAAAATACTTGTTTATTACATAAGCTCATGGCTTCAAATTGTTCAACAATATAAATAAAGATTTCGGTTTATAACAATTGTCCCCAAAATATAATAAGACCCTAAATCTTAAATGTTGACCCTTCAATTATTGACCTCCAATGTATCATCGCACCTCGTGCCTTATTGACCTGAAAAACATGCTTAAAACGTCAACATAAAGTTGGTGAATTCATAGGTTTATGTAAATCAATTGTAGGACCGCAAGATTTCCAAGTGTATGATTAAGTAACAAATGCAAACATCACAAAAATGTAATTACATTTTCCTAAGCTCATGACACTGAAGCTCAATGTGTATGAATGCAATAAATTGCCAATAAATGCCCGTGAATGATGTTCTAACCCGCAACACCCCAATCTGACATGGTATACGTTTGTTGTCCGGCAACCTGGCATAGTGAGCGCTACTCACCCAAACGGGGATGTCAATCCCAAATAGATCTATTTATAACATTCGCACTCACAATCTAGTAATTGACAGTTCATGGTAAAGGGCTTAGTGGGTTATCGCTACTTAGGTAAACATGTAATCATTGTATAAAATATACACTTGCGTCCAATTTGTAAAACAAAGCATGTTCTCACTCCAATGATGTAAATCATTTAAATAATTGTAAAACATGGGGCTATTAACTCACCTTAGGAGGTAGTCCTTTGAATGATAAATATATCCAAGTATAGCAATGAATCACACCGTCAAATACCTAAGTAAACACGGCCAATCTTAGTCTACATATTTAGGCTAACGACTTAATGTATAACTAAAATCAATTACTAGTTTATATATACTGTTATCACTTGTGTGGTGGTGCACACGATTATTGTATTTGTACTTACGCGATGGCTTTTGGGAAACGTATAAGCTTTGTTAATAAATATTCTTATTTATTAAGTCGTGTTCAAAACCGAATGATATCCGAATATATTATAATTCGTCCGCCTCGTTAAGTGTTTATAAATTCACTTTCGTTCACAAAATACCCTAAAGTTTCCTATAATTACAAAACAGCCCTTAGGTTTATAAAATATACAATATTTACATTTTAAACCCTTCAGTTTCCATAATTACATTTTTAGTCCTCCAACTTTACGCAAGTTACACTTTAGGTCCCTTAATGTTGAAAAAAATCCCTTAGTTTCCAGAAATGATAGAAACAGTCCTTATACTTGTTAAAATCAATATTGACAGTTTTGACCCTATAGTTTGCCAATTCACACTTTTAGTCCCTTAACTTGTAAAAATCGCATTTTAACTCCAATTAAGTTCTAACAAGTGGCATTATGTTTCATTAAGTTCCAATAAGTCGTATAAGTTGTTTTCAGCCCATAAATAAGCTAGGATGATCTTATTTTGGCTTATTGAGCTTATTGGGCCTTATTGGACCCGTTAAGGTCCAATAAGCCATTTAAAGGTCTAATTCGAATTTTAAAAGCATAAAAGCCTTCATTAAGCTTATTTAAGCTTACTGAATTTGTTTGGCCAGAAAATAAGCTCGGGTGAGCTTATTTGAGCTTATTCGAGCTTATTGGGCTCGTGAACCTAATAACTCAAACTCGTAATAGTTATATGAGGTGCCATTAGTATTTTAACTTATTTTCTAAACTTGTTAAGCCTTTTAAGGTCTGTTTACTATTCAGCTTATTAGATAATCAAATAAGCCTCGTTATTGGGCTTCTTAGATAAGCTACGCAATCTCACAAATAAGCTGTTAGAGCTTATCGTGTCTTATGGTTCGCGTTTTGGACTCGTATTAGGCAAATAAGCCTGTTAGGGGTTCAGTTGGTTTTTAAGCACACGTTAGGGTATTCTAGTGTTTATATAAGCCCATTAAGCACCTAGGTTTCCTAATAATCCCGAGGGTGCTTATTAATAAGTTGTGACGTTAGGTCTAATGGGTTCGTTCGTGGCCATTAGGCCCAATAGGAGTTAGATTTGTGCAAGCTTGTCTTTTATAGTTTAATAAGCCTCCTAGTTCCATCAATAAGCTCGGATGAGCTAGAAGAATATGCTACGGTCCACCATTGGGCTGTTGGGCCCAAACTGTGAGCTGGTTAGGACTACGCAAAGCCCATTATGGCTCGTTACCTCTTTAGTAACATGTTTGTTTCGAAACAATTTGTCCTAGCTATATGTCGTGTGTTTAACACATTTATACGTCATGTTTTACCTGCAAGTGTTTCTTAACGTCTCACATACTCTCCCAAGCCATAGTACATCATTTACGATACAAGTTTACGTGTGGTTTTCTTATAAACGAACGGTTTTTCTAAGCTTTGCTTATTAATAAGTCATGTTACATGTTTTCTTTACATATTAACACCACACAAGTTGTTACACGCTATAACATTTCGTATATCACGTATATTTTTCATTACACATACGTGAACTCTCGCTAGTACCTTATATATATATACACATGACTCATAGACTAGTTAACAAGGAAAATAAGTATGATACGAAGGGTATGGGTTGGAACTTGACTTACAACAAGGTCCTAGTGCTTTGTTTTCGAGTGTGCGTGAGGAATGAGACCACTCACTTATGTATATCATGACCAATTATCAAACCAAGTTTCCAAGCTTTGCGTACACCCAACCCTAGCTCGTATATTCCCTTATGCACTCGTTATGTGACCCTTTGTCGTGTTTGTTGGTTCGAATGAAGTAAATATGAGGTGTTTGGTTGTGGTTTGAGACCCGAACAAAGGAAACAATATATGTTTAGTTATTTGAGAGAGTTTAAAGTGTGTGTGAGTTTTCAAGAATGTCAAGTGGTAAATATGTGTGGTATTTATAGGCAAAATAACTAGTTAGCTTTCCTAGTCCCATAAACAAACCAAATCGGCCTAGGGTAGTAGTTTTTGTAAGTTTCTAGTTAACTACACATAGTTTTGTTAAACCACTAAGTACAAGTCTTAATTAGAGGATTTTGGTACAAGATTTGCCAAGATATTGGAAATCCTATGATTTGTGTGTGTGTGTGTTGTGTTTAACCACAGCATAGGCAAGCAAAAGAGACCAAATGGGTTATTAACCATTATGTAATAGATTAGTGGGAGACATTTAGGACTAACATTAATTAATGGAAGTTTGTACATGTACTTAGCAATATCTTGGAAGATTTCAAGTTGTTTTTGGTTCCCATATTCGGCTATAGTGGGTTTTACACAAGAATTGATTTAATTTTTATGTTCAATGTTTCAAAGTGGTTATTGGTTTGAGTCTAGGTAAGTCTAGGTATTTCTGGGGTGTGTCCAAATGTCTTTTATTGCGAAACATAAACCTTTTATGTGACCAATAAAAATAAAATACGCAAAGTTAATAATTATCTTCTTAATAATTATATATTACTTGGTTGATGTAAACCTTAATTTATTTGATGACCGTTTACGTTAAATGATTATTTCTAGTCTACACGATTTATCTTAAAAGTTAATTTAAAAGTAAACGCGTATCGGAACAAAATAAATACTGATGAATAATAGGAGTCGTAAAATGACCTGAAATTGAGAAATGTTACAACTTGCACTCCAAATTCCTTCTCAGCCAGAAATTTATCAAAGGTGTAGTCGATCCAACATTGTTTACTCGGAAGGAATGTGTTAGAAACGATAAAAGTGTTAATTATTATTATGAATTGTTCTTAGCTTACTTTATAGTTTATTAGTAGTTATGATGTAATAAAGACTATCTTGGTCAATGTTAAGTAAAGTTGACCAAGGTTTGACTAAGTTTAGGAAAATAAAATAGGATAAGTAATAAGTATAAATACTCATCTTGAAGGGGTATTTATAAAAGTCTTGTATTTTGTAACTTCACTTCTCCCTCCCATTTCTATTTTCTCCGTTGAAATGAAAATTTAGAAAATGATGAAAATACTCTCTAGCTCCTCTTCTTCATTCTCAATAGCTTTCGTATGATTACTACATAGCAAACATAGCATCTAACAAGTGGTATCTATCGTCGAGAGAGATCTAGTATGTGTATTTCATGATAAATAGAGCTTAATTGTAAGAAATTCGATCATTTGAGCTTTTGTAAGGATGAACAGTAGGTTTCGTATGGTTTAGATTTATGATTTGATGTGTTTTTGTTCTTTAAACGCAAACTATTAGCTTTTGTACCCATCAAATTGTAGATTTAATATCAAGGGGAGTTACAAGGGTATTCTCAAGAGGACAAGCTTACAACCGCTATGATCGTATTAGCCCAAGCAATCTCTTAAAAGTTTTCTTCACCTACCAACAATCGTCTTCGTGTGTCATCAAACATAAAAAATAAAGTTGTAGTTCAAGATAGACGAGTTGCCATACAAACCAAGAACGCAGGTTACGATGGAATTGCTAACAAGAATTTAGGAAGAAATAGGAATCAAATGTTTCATGCAGGAAATGCAAGTAATGAAAGCAATCAGATTGTTCAGCATGTACCACGAACTGATTCTAATCCAAGTAAAGCAAATGTGCAATGCTATAATTGCAATGAGAAAGGTCATTATGCACGTGACTGTAAGAAACCAAAAGTTCATAATGCTAAGTATTTCAGAGAACAAATGTTGCTAGCAATGAAGGATGAAGCTGGAAGTCATCTCAGCAACAAAGAAAATGATTTCATGCTTGATAATGCATATGGTGAGGAATCTTAGATGAATTGACTACATCAGTCATGTTGATAGCTCGACTTCAACCAGCTGTTGAAACTACTGATACTGTGCCATCATATAATGACAAGGCTGTAAGTCAGGTACATGATTCATTCAAGGCATATGAACAAGTGACTCATGTGACACGTAAAACTATTATTCAAACAACGGATGATGATCAAATTGATTCTAGTATCATATTTGAAGATCCGTATGTGGACAATAATGGTGGTACGTCTAAACATAATTCAGTTGCTCATGAAGACAATCATGAAATACAAATGCTAGCATATAATGTACAACGTGAAGCTGAAAAACAAAAACGTGTTGAATAATAAGCTTAAAAAGTAAAAAGATTTGCTACAACAGGAGCTTGAGACATTTAAGGATCGAGTCAAAATATTCGAGTCACAAACAGTTCAGTGTTCAAAATATAAAGAAACATGTGATGATTTGACCGTGAGTTACGGAATGATAAAGACACAATTGACCGACTTTTGAGAGAAAAAGATAAAATTCAAAGTGATTGTTTCAAAATTGAAAATGAAAAGTTACTCATTCAACATGAAACTCAGTTAGCTAAAAAGGCTTTTAGAGAGCGAGAAAATCAATATTTTGAAGATATTGTTGATCTTGAAGAGAAACTGAGTTCTCATGATCGAATTGTTTATAAATGGGCCAGTCTCTTCAAACGATTCACATGCTCAGAAAGAAACCAAACAAAATTTATGATCCATTTCTTAAAGCTGGGTTGGGTTATCAGAATCTCGAACTTCTCAAGAAGGCCATTGCAACACAACCTAAAGTGTATGATGGAGATATGCTTCATAGTCAAAAGTTGATAATCAATTCAACAGATTCAAAGGAAACTTTAGAGGATGCGGAAGAAAGTCTCTAACTTTCTCTCTCTAGATCTCTTTAGATCTATACATGTTTGTGTGAATTCAGGAACCTACAATTTGTTCCTCAACAAGAAATTTTAGCTGAAAAAACATATTTTTCAATTCCTTCTACTTCCAATCATAGTTCTGAGTCTAAAGATGTTCCATCAGAATCATTAGTTTTAAAAATTCCAAATGAAAGTCGATTGTTAAAAATGATTGATAAATTGGGAAATGCACTTACCGGTTTCTATACCAAGATTAATAAAACTTTTTTGAAATATGCAAACCGTAGATGGTTGTCTGATAGTCAAAATGAATTAAGGAAGTTTTATAAAATCGATGTGATTCCGACGTCAAGATCTTTATACAAGAATTTGAAAGACATTAAAGAACTCATTGAGGAAGTGCAGGAAATGTTAAATATTTTTTAAGTCAATGGAACAAAGAGTTAATGAAAAATCTCCAACAGAAATTCTTTTACAAAAAGAGACTGATCGACTTTTGGAAGTGTCCTTGACAAGTGAAATCCGAGATTGTGTGTTACTCTCGGCTGCACAACAAAAACATGATTTGTTAGAAGATGAACTTAAGAAACGTCCAAATGATTCCTAGGAAATCCAAGCAAATTTGCTCCACATAATCAAAATTCTTGAAAACGATTTTCAGCGATCACAAGCTCAGAGTATTGATTTTGATCTAAAATTACAACATCAAAAAGAGAAAATGGCTTGTGATGTTTCTTGGAAGTCAAAATTGTCAACTTTAAATTCTGAGAACGTGTTATTAAAAGGTCAAATTGAGTCAGTTCTTCAAGAATGAGAAAACATTAAACTCGAATTTCAAAAGCTTTTTAATTCCATAAAAGTAACACGGGCTCAGCATCAAAAAGAAGTTGATGAATTGATTCAATGTGTCACACAAAAGACTTATGCTTATGGTGATGTGCGTGCTAAAAATCAAAATCTGTTGATGACCATTTCTGAGCTTAAGAGTAAGCTTAGCACAATTAAGAAAGGAAAGAATGTGAATACTAAGTTTGATTCATTTGAGACCTTAGGAAATCGTGTATGTGTTACACCGTTTAACAAACAAATAGCACACAAGGCTATGAATGCGTCAAACACTAAGGTTAACTCAGATAGGTCAAAACCATTCACTTCACAGTCTACACCCAAACAAGAGCAAGGTAAAAAACACAATGAGAATGTAATTACAAGAGGCATGTATAAAATAAACAAGCAAGACATGAAAACACGAGGTTCTAAGGCAAATATAAACGTTTCAAATTTCACGGGTGTAGAAAGTTCACATAGTGTTATAAGATCAACGTCTAAGGCTATTAAATTGAAGAATAATTTCTTAAAAAACACTAAGAGCTCCTCTATATATGTGTAGAAGACATTGAATAGTGCTTGTTTAGATTCTAATAAAAGTGACATGAAGACTTTGAATGTTTGTCAAACAAATGCATGTATATCCAATTCTAAGACTGTAAAAGCATGTATAAATGTTGTCAAAGACAGTTCAAATATTGTGTGTATTTCTTGTGGTAATGATGTGTTTTTTAATTCTTATGAAAAGTGTGTTGCTCGTCATGCCTTATCTAGGAAGTCTAGTGTTAAGAGAGCCTTATTTAGACCCCCTTAGTAGCTAAATCTACGAATCTAGGAGCTACTTATGTAGTTACTAAATCTAGGTTAAGTCTTGTTAAAACCCCAACAGCAACAAGTAAGGTCTCTAGTGCATTAACACCATCTTCTGGTTCTAGAATAACAAGGATACTAAGCAGTTACATGAACAACAAAATTGCAACAAGCAAAAAGTGGCAAAAGTGGTTTGAATATCAACATGGTTTTAATTGGACACCCAGAAGCAAATCTGCTCAATCATAAGCAAGTGTAACAAAGAGTAAAACTAGTGTTAGACCTAAGACTAAAACACTAGTTTCTACTCAGAAATGGGTAGTTAAACTGTCCACTCTTCCATATGCATTTGTTTCATGTAATGCAGGTGATCCAGCTTGTGATGTGGATTGTTGATAGCGGATGCTCAAAGAATATGACTGGAAATCTTCAACTGCTAAGAAATTTCATTGAGAAATTCATGGGAACAGTCCGCTTTGGGAATGATCATTTCGCTGCAATCACAGGCTATGGAGATTATGTTTAAGTCAATCTCACAATTTTTCATGTTTATTATGTTGAAGGTTTTGGGTACAATCTATTTTTGGTTGGACAATTCTGTGACGAAGATTTAGAAGTAGCTTTTCGTTCAAACATGTATTATGTTCAAAACTTAGAGGGAGATGATTTGCTTACGGGTTCTCGAGATTCAAATCTCTATACTATCTCTATTTTCGAGATGGCGGCTTCTTCTCTAGTGTGTTTAATGTCCAGAGCCACATCAATAAAATCTTGGTTATGGCACCGTTGCCTATCTCATTTAAACTTTGGCACCATTAACCAACTCACTTCAAACAAATTAGTTGATGGACTACCAAAATTGAAGTACACCAAAGATCACCTATGTTCAGCTTGTGAACAGGGTAAAAGCAAGAATGCTTCACTTCCACCAAATTTGGTTCCAAGCACCGAATCTAAACTTGAATTACTTCACATGGATTTGTGTGGGCCAATGTGGGTTGCAAGTATCAATGGCAATAAATATATTCTCGTGATCGTTGATGATTATTCTCGGTACACCTGGGTATACTTTCTTCGCACCAAAGACGAGGCTCTAGATATGATTATCGATTTTGTTAATCAAGTTCAAAGGAATTTAAAGGCTTAGATTCTAACTATTAGAACTGATAATGGAACCGAATTCAAAAACTAGAAATTACAATCTTTTTATGCAAAGTTAGGCATTTTTCACAAAACTTCAATCGCTCGAACGCCTCAACAAAATGGTGTTGTTAAACGACGTAATCATACACTTGTAGAGGCCTTTCGGACAATGCTTATCTTTTCTAAAGCACCAGAATTTCTATGGGCCGAGGCTATTGCAACTTCTTGCTTTACCCGGAATCGCTTTATTGTACACACTCGGCACAATAAAACTCCTTATGAGCTGATTCGTGGTAGAAAACCTAATATTCAATACTTTCATGTGTTTGGATCTCTTTGTTATCTAATAAATTATCATGATGATCTTGGGAAGATAAAACTAAAGGCTGACATTGGTATCTTTATTGGATATTCTGAGTCATCATGAGGAATTCGTATTTACAATCGCAGAACTCAAAAGATAATGGAAACAATCCATGTCAAGTTTGATGAACTCACGGCTATGGCTTCTGAATGCAACAATTTAGAACCCGGAATGAACTGCATAAATTTCAATAATTCATCGGAAGAATCACAATCAATACCTTCAAAATCTGACATGGATAATTTGTTTCGTCCTCTGTACGAAGAATACTATGAGATAAGTTCACAAGAAGTGTCTGATGATTCCACTGCAAATACTACTGACAATGATCATACTTTTTCATCCTCATCAATCGTCGTTGATCAAGATGATGCTCCTCCAGTTGTATATTCGTCTGATGAACAAGTTTCTACCGCACCAAACTTTCCAGTCATGAATGAAGTTGCCAATGAATTTGTTCAAGAAGATGTTACAGATTTTAATGGAAACATATTTCATAATGCACCATAAACTCCTGAATTCGAACTTGCTGAGTCATCTTTAACATATCAAGATCCATCAAATATGCATCAATTTCACCAACAACATCGCTCAACTGATAGATGGACTAAGAATCATCCAATAGAACAAGTTATTGGTGATCCCTCAAAGCCGGTAATGACAAGGAAAAGACTACAAACTGATGCAGAAGTTTGCATGTATGCACTCACCATCAGTACAATCGAACCAAAGAATATCAAGGAAGCTATGCTTGATCACAGCTAGATTAAATCTATAGAAGATGAGATAAATCAGTTTAAACACCTTGATGTTTGGGAGCTTGTTGAATGTCCTGTTGGCAGAAACATAAGCAGTAAAATGGATTTGGAAAAACAAAACAGATGCTGAAAACACAGTTATTTGGAACAAGTCTTGTTTGGTTGCCAAAGGATACCATCAAGAGGAGGGCATAGATTTCGAGGAGTCGTTTGCACCAGTTGCAAGACTCAAAGTTGTTAGAATCTTTATGGCTTATGCGGCACACAAGAACTTTCCTATTTTTCAAATGGATGTTAAAACAACATTTCTGAACGGACCACTAAAAGAGGAAGTTTTTGTTCGCCAACCAGATGGTTTTGTAGATCCAGAGTTTCCTAACCACGGTTATCGTCTTAAGAATGTTTTGTATGGTCATAAATAAGCGTCGCGAGCCTGGTATGACAAGCTTTATTCATTTCTAATCGAACACCATTTCACAAAAGGTATTGTTGATCTGACATTGTTCATAAGGAGACACAAGGATGATATTTTGTTAGTTCAATTCTATGTTGATGATATAATTTTTGGGTCAACTAAACCAGTTTTTGCAAAAAGATTTGAAAAGCTTATGAAAGATAATTTTGAAATGCCAATGAACGATGAAATAAAGTTCTTTCTTGGACTTCAGGTTCATCAATCACCCCATGGTATCTTTATATGTGACACCATTGTGTTGTGATGATATCCATGATGTTACGCCTCGTGTTTCCGCCTTGGCGGGGCGTGACAGATTGGTATTAGAGCCTTTAGTTATAGAGAAGTAGGTGGTTTGGCCTAGACTATAACCTAGGAGTCCCTCATATAGTTGCATTTTAGGGCTTAAGTGTTTATGTACGTATCTACTATACTTTCTCGCTATTCAAAAGCTTTTATTTTTCTTAATTTGTCTACTACTATAATATATATATATATGTATATATATATATATATATATATACTTTTTCATTATTGGGATCTACTAGTATATACCATTCTTTATTATTTTAGTCATGTCTCTCTCTAACCGTAATAGAATCTATGTGTTTAGCTACCTAGGCGTGTTTGTATTCTTGCTTTCTTTTAGTTTTATTTCGACCTACGGGCTACTCGATAGCTTATGATTCAAAAGAGGAGCCAATTGAGGAGGAGCTTCTTAAGGAACTGAATGAGGAAGGTTAGTTAGAAGAGTCGGAGTAGGAGGCCGACTCAGATCTCTTGTAGGATGCTCGTAGCAGGCCTGGACTCGCGGAGTCGGATGACTCTTGTGAAGGCAAAGTCAAACCCAAGCGAGGCACAACATAAGTTTATTCTGTCTTTTACCTTGTCACGATGCTATTGATTATTTCTTTCGGATATTTCATATTTTGGAGGCGCTACGAGACTTTCGTTCCTTTATGTCGTTTTGATTTTATTTTTATATAAGTAAGTATTTCTTTGATGGAGCATCCTTTTTTGTGTTATATTAGAGTGGTTTAAGATGTGCAATGTGGTATATGTGCTTATATGTGCATTATCATTGAGAGGTGTAGTCTTGGAAGTAAGTATACGTATGAAAAGATGCAATTATAATTATGGTGGCCAACATAATTATAAAGGTATCACACACGTAGACTTGTGACCATGATTGCATTGATTAGTGTTTGCTTGTTAGTTGGTAGTGTAAAGGTTATATTATGTGCAGTTGTATTATGTATTGTTATGAAGTTCGTAAGTTTTCCTTCTATCTACCGCTTGTGGATACCCCGGATACCCGTTATTGCTATTATTACGATTATGAAGTTTGTTCGTCTTCTCGATTATTCATTTGGATATATATAACCCTCATTTTATCATCCCTTGTTTGTACCATGACGTTATGGATGATCTAACTTTTCTATTCGGCATCTTGATGAATATTGGTTGTTCGGATATGCTTCTTTAGATATTGGTACGTTTCATTAGTTCTTTCGTGGTACTAACTACTCGTATGAGTATCAAATTTTCTTTTAAGTATTAATTGTTCCTAACATATTAGTGCGGATCATGACTCCATTCTTATTATATCCTTTAGTTTTTGTAACATGTTGCGGCATGTTAGAACCGATGCTTTTCTATGGTTTTTCTCTTGATCATAAGTATGGATTAGTCTTTACATTCTTCTTTTGGTTCGTAATGTCTTAGTATGAAATTCTCTTGAGCATGTTCGCTTCACTGTTATTCTGACTATATGGTTCATGGTACTTTCTTTCGCTTTGAAACAATAAATTTTTGTTAGAGTCTTTACGGTATTTTACAATCTCTTTTGGTATTACGATGTCCTTGTTTGAGTAACATATTTTATATTAATGTCGAATTATGAAAACCTTTTGAAGAATATCTTGATGGTGTTTGGGAAAAACTATATTGAAATAATTTTTAGAATACAACACTTTTGTGGAATGTCTCTTTTAAGAAAAACTATGTTTACAATAAATTTTGAGGCAATATGATAATTGGTTGACTGACAAAACTATTTTCTTTTAGATAATATTTATGAATAAGATATGATAATAATTTTTTTAAAGACTTGTTTTTGATAAATTTTATAATTATAAAAAGGATGTTTAAAGTAATTTATATGGGTAAGATACGATACACTGTTAAATGACTGTCTCTGGATTTTATGACAACCATGATTAAAAATGAATTTTATAAAGATTATATTTAAGACGATTTTTTTGGTGATTTTTATAATTAAAACGACTTTCTTTATTATTATAAATTTATTTTTATAAAAACATTATTTAGTTTGTTATTTCGAGTAAAGTCGGTTATTGGTATAAGAATCCTATCTTTTCATTTATCAATCTTGATATGTATCATTATTCGATATGTGTTCCTTTTGTCTTGATACGCTTTGTTGACTCTTTTGTTTGCGTTTCCTATCGGTATAGATATTCTATCCTTTCTTTAAAGGATTCTTATGTCATTGGATCCACATCTATTTGCATATGTGAAATCCCTTATATGTATTCTAGCCTTTAATTCGGTATTCGTTTGCTACCCTTTTCGGTATTTCGTAACCCTTAGAAGTCATTGATATACGTTTTATCCGACCAAGTCACTCTCCGTGGGGAGCACCTGTGTTGTTCAAAAGAAGGACGGTTCATTTCGAATGTGCATAGACTATCGAGAGTTGCACAAGCTAACCACCAAGAATCTCCCCAGGATCGACGACTTGTTCGACCAGTTACAAGTTTCGCGTTATTTCTCTAAGATAGATATTCGTTCCGGTTACCATCAGTTAAGAGTACATGGAGAAGATATTCTCAAGACGGCATTTAGGACGCGATATGGACACTTTGAGTTTACGGTTATGCCTTTTGGGTTAACCAATGCACCAGCGGTTTTCATGGACTTGAAGAACCGGGTGTGCAAGCCGTATTTAGACAAGTTTTTCATTTTGTTTATCGATGATATCTTGATCTACTCGAAGTCTAAGGAGGATCACGAGGTTCATTTGAAGTTGGTGTTGGAGCTGCTGAAGAAGGAAAAGTTGTTTGCCTAGTTTTCCAAGTATGAATTCTGGCTACAAGAAGTGCGTTTTCTCAGACACGTGGTTAACAGCAATGATATTCACGTAGACTCTAGTAAGATAGAAGCAATGAAGAATTAAAAAGTACCTAAGACGCCATCCGAGATATGATCATTCTTAGGATTGGCAGGTTACTATCGACGTTTCATCGATCAGAAGTAGGAGTGGGCCAAGGAACAAGAGGACGCTTTTCAGACGTTGGAGGACAATTTATGTGATACACCAATATTGTCATTGCCTGATGGATCCAAAGAGTTTGTAGTTTACTGTAACGCGTCGAATCAAGGGTTAGGTTGTGTACTCATGCAAAGAGGCAAGGTAGAGAACACGACAGCAGAAATGTTGCGTGGCCTGGACCAACTAATGGGAAGGAAGGAAGGTGGAGGTATGTATTTATTATGGGTTTCATTAATAGGTGATGTAAGGACATTAATGATAGACGAGGCTCATGCATCAAGGTACTTGGTACATTCGGGAGCGGATAAGACGTACTATGACCTTATAGATATGTATGGTGGCCATGTATGGAGAAGGATATTGCTACCTATGTTAGCAATTGTTTGACTCGTTTAAAGGTGAATGCTGGAACATCAAAGACCTTTGGTAACAACTAGAGATACCGGAGTGGAAGTATGATATAATAACTATAGACTTTTTCAAGTATTGGGTATGATACGAATTGGGTAATAGTCGATAGACTGACTAAGGTATGCCTATTACATGGTAGTATGTGAAGATTTTAAAATGGAGAATTTGGCGAGACTTTACACTAACGAGATAGTAACAAGGTATGGAGTGCATGTGTCGATCATCTCAGATCGTGGTGGAAGATTTACTTCACGACTTTGGTAGACATTGCAGAAGGCATTGAGAGCACGGCTAAAACATGCGTACTACTTATCATCCTTAAACGGACGGACAAAGTGAGCGTACCATTCAGACTTTGAAGGATATGTTGAGAGCGTGCATGATTGATTTTTTTGGGTGGCAATTGGGATGTTCATCTACCGTTAGCTGAAATTTATTATACTAATAGTTAACATTCGAGCATTCGATGTGCTTCGGTTGAAGCGTTGTATTGAAGGAAATGTAGGTCGCACGTTCTATGGGCAGAGATTGGAGAAAGTAGTTTGATTGGACCTGAGTTGGTACAAGAAACGACTGATAAGGTAGTGTTGTTAAAGGAAAAGCTCAAAGCGGCGAGGGATTGTCAAAAGAGCTATACTGATAATAGGCGCAAGCCGTTAGAGTTCGAGGTTGGAGATCGTGTGTTATTAAAGGTGTCGCCTTGGAAAGGCGTGATTCGCTTTGGAAAAAAAGTAAGTTAACACCGAGGTATGTGGAACCATTTGAGATTATTAAAGGGATCGGTTCTATGGCCTATTGATTAAGATTGTCTCAATAATTTAGTAGTATATTTGATGTGTTACAAATTTAAAGTAGTATTGAATGGATGCAAATAAGCATGTGCCTTTGGAAAGAATTAAGGTACACAACTCTTCGTGTTGTGGAAGAACCTGTTGAGATTATCGATCGTGAGGTTAAAAGTTTAAAGCATAGTAGGATTCTGATAGTTAAGTCCATTGGAACTCGAAGCGAGGTCATGAGGATTTCATAAAAACGAAGTATCCACACTTGCTTGTTGAGCAAGCTATCATTAGAAGTACTAAGTAAAGTTGGACACATAGGGTTATTGGCAGACTTTAGTGCACCCTTGAAGGTTCTGAGTTGGTTTGGTTAATGTTATATATTGAATAAACTCGAAGTCGAACTGATTCTTCAAAAACGTTAAGCTTTGTAACAACTTATAACTTGGTTCCAAGACAGTTCTTGTTTGATGAGTTGCGGGGTTAGGTTATGAATGACGTTGTTACACAACTTAAGGTTTTTGACGAGTTTCCTCAATGACGGGCGATGTTCATGTAGTTGGATGTTTATTTTACTTAGAGTTATTATGGTGCTTTTTTTGTACCCGTGTATGGGTAAGCGAAGTTGTAAGCAGTAGGTTTCTGATCGTGAAAGTTAGATGAGATTCAAAGTGTGGCCCTAAGTTCACGTGGGAACGTGAGGACCATATGAAAGCTAAGTATACCCGATTGTTTGTTGATGATGATGTTGAACCTATTAGTTAAATCTCGGGATGAGATTTCCCTAAGGAGGGGATACTGTGACAACTGTGCTTTGAGCAGGTTAGTCAAATCGTTAGTATTGATTTGAGTTTCATTATGGGTTTTAGTAATTATGTGTTTATGTGATCTTATGTGAGTTGGTTACAAATCCATTGAGCGTGATCGTCTCATGGTGATTGAAGTTATGGATGCTATGGATATTTTATTATGTTCACATTTTGTGACAATGAAAATGATGGTAATTTTATGTGTGTACGTATTTATATGTATATGTATACGTATTTGGAGAATAGGAATTCGCAAAAATAGAAATTTAGTTAGTAGATTTTAGTGTTATTGAGTTAGAAAAATAAATTATGAAGTGAATTTATTTTTAGGTATTTAAAACTAGATTTATTTAGAAGGATGTCTGAATAAATAAAAGTTTTTATAAAAATAACAAAATTGAAGGGTTTATGTGTAGATAAATGAATAAAAAAAATATAAAAAATAATAAAAAAGGTTGTAGGATCGGCCGGATAAAGAAGAAAAAAAATAAAAAAACTAATTTTAGTATAATTAGGATTCTAATATGGTAATTATCTAAATCTTTTTCTCTTCACTATAAATACAAACCCATATCCCCTATTTTTTTACACCGGTCGAACTCAAGAGCAGAGAAAAAAAAGTTTTTTTTATCCAAGATCAATTTGGTGGTTTAAGGTTCAAGAATTAAAGATCAAGGTATGTTTAAAAACTTTAATTGTTTAACTTTCTTTTAATTCATCTAACAATAAAGTGATGGATAAATTAGAGTTCATAAAAATCTGTAAATTTATAATGTTAAACTTAATTAGAAGTGTTTAGGGTTTAATTAGAATCATATTGATGTATCCGGTTAGAGTTAGAACGCGATAACTAGATTTTTTATGAATCTTATGTCTATTGATAAGCTCAGCGGGTCTAGTTTCCAGAAAATCCGGCCACGAAAGTTTTTAAGGTCGGGAAGTCATTCAAATGTTGGTTACACTAAAAGTTGTCAGATCAGTAAATACGGGTTAGATTTAGGTCATGTTTGTGAGGGTAAAACCTATACTTAAAAGTGGAATTAAGCTTAGCTCTTCTACAGTAGTTAAGTTCCATATGTCTATGGGAACCTGTAAAAATTATCCTCTGAAAGCATGTCTAAGTATGGTAGTTAGAGTGATATATTTTGGTGTGCAATCAGATCTGAATTAGGACAGTTTTGAAGTTTGATTTTATTTGAGGTAGTTACACATGTAAGAAATACTTGGGAATCACATGGTAGTTAATATACACATAAATGAACATGGGTTATTTTTGGTATAATTTATAAAGGTCATTAAGTAAGGGTTTTGGGTACGTAAAGAGACACTAAAATTCTGCAATTCTGAGTTAATTGTAAGTAGCTAGTGTAAAGTGTTA
>BQNB010138013.1:6159-17767 GCA_026074375.1 Tanacetum coccineum | reverse complement strand
TACCGGCTGGGGCGTAGTCAATGTCTACAAGAGTAGATAAATTATTATGTGACTCGGATGCCAGCCGGTTTAGCAACACTTACTGGATGGGGCGTAGTCAATGTCTACAAGAGTAGATAAATTATTATGTGACTCGGATGCCAGCCGGTTTAGCAACACCTATCGGCTGGGGCGTAGTCAATGTCTATAAGGGTAGATAAATTATTATGTGACTCAGATGCCAGCCGGTTTAGCAACACCTACCGGTTGGGACGTAGTTAATATCTACCAATTAGACAAATTATGTGGCTCGGATGCCAGCCGATGCAATAACAATTGTCGGTTGGGGCATGGTCAATGTCTAAGTTATCCACGTGGTTATGATTAGGAGGATGGCTCGCTACCTCCGGCCAAAAATATAAGGTAACAAACAAGGAATAAATAAGCTGTTAGGTGGTCTCCAACAAACCATCGAACCGCTCCGATTGACATAAATGGCTAATATGCCAGAAAAAAAAGAACAATGCCATAGTAAGCAAACAATAAACATACACTAACCACCTTTTTAATCATAACAAAATACGCAGAATGTATGGTACAAACATTGTCAACAATATACAATAATAAGGCGCCACAAACAGCCCTGGAAATAGACCAAACAATTGAAAAATACAACTAAGCATAGGAGGGTGTGGGAGTGTTGCGAGGACCTCCGCCGGAAGTGGGTCCGGTTTCATCCGGCATGATATTTTGCAGCTCGGTTGGGTCCAACAGATACATACGAGCCACTTTATCAACATACGGGTACCTTTGGTCAAAGAGCTTCTCGTAGACAGGTAAGAAAGTTTCAGAGGAGGCAGGATCAACATTAGGGGTAGCCTTTAAAATAGCCTGAACATCCTCTTCTTTGCGACCGATGTAGACGCCCTCAATAAAACCTTTCCCAACGGCTAGGGAGAATACTTGTCCCAATGACCTCTTGTACTCAGTGCTCTGGTGCAACCGACGCACAAAGGTGGGAAGATACTGGTTAACAATCTTTTGCCTCACTATTTCCCCCTTCCCGGCCTCAACAGCATAATGCACTTTCTTAGATCTTAGTTGCCCAGCATCGGCTTCAGCCTGTTTGAAAGCCTCCTCGAGTTGTCTAATCCGGTCAGTCTGAGAAGAATTCAAATTATCAGCATCCTTCTTTTCTTCTTTCAACTCCTCTAACCTATCTTGCAAACTTTTCTCTCAGGTCAGAGCCCCATCGTAATTCTTAGAGAGCTGATCATAAGCAGCAACTTTCTCATCATAAGCCGATCAAACCGTAGCTAACTCCTTCCGGTACTCCTTGAAACGGACCTTCACATCTGCACAAGATTCATGGGCATAAACAAGGTCAGCATGCTGCTCCTTTAAAGCTTCAAAGTGAAGCAAAACATTAGCTTGCTGTTGGGCAGATTGACACAACATCTTCCAGGACCACCGGATGGCAGACTCATCCCGGACACCCTAATTAAAAAATCTTCGTCAGCAGGAGTGAAGAGATTTGCCATCATGTATCGACACTCACGCGAGTTGTCCATACGACTCGAGTCCGTAAGCCCCCACTGGGGGGTGGGGTGAAAGGATGATTGCCAAAACGCCCGGCAGAATAAAATGTAAAAAAAGGGGGGAAAACCGATAAGCAACGGGGCTAAGGAGTAGAAAGGTAAGGGAGGCAGAAAAACTCACTAGCTTCCGCATCCGACACAAACTTCTCCGGAGCAGGCTCTTCTAGGATATCATGATGGCAACCTGCGGAAAGTCATAACAATTAATAACACAAAAGTACATAGCAATGACAGTGTAAAGCAAACGCAAGACCATACCGAAGGGACGAACAGAGCTAGGGCGAATCTGTGGACCAGATAAACCATCCTCATTGTCGCCATGACCTTCGAGGGCAGGTGAGGCGTCAGCATTACCTTTTCCCCCTCTTCAACAATCAGTTTACTAGTATAAACAACACGGGGAGAGATGGCATGCTCATCTGTTTAGTCCCGCAAAGTACCCATCCGGCCAACCGACAAAAGAGGGGAAACATGCTCCTCGTTAGCCAAAGCTTCCAGCGATTTAGCTTGATTCAAAGGGGTAGGAGAAGACACATGCTCTGAATCGGGAGGCGCCTGGGCCCCAACATGTACCCGTCTTTTCTTACGTGGGCCTTCTCTCCCGGCGGCCTTGGCAACAACCTCCTCAACCTGAATATCGTCAGTAGGAGCCTTGGTGGCAGCCTTCTCCTCAGCCTTCCTCTTTTTCCTTTCTTTATCATCGACAACCTTCCTGTACGGCATCTCAGCCACTATCATGTCGCCAGTCTTGGGCGGGATGTCCTCCAACCGCGCTGCGGGTGAGGGGCCAGGTGGGTCACCTTGGCGGCACCGGGTAGAAGCAGGGTCCCGGCAGCAACCTAACAGCCTTTGAAGTTGGGGAGACGCAAGAACTCAGCCATGGTGATAACTAAAAAAAAACAACTCACAATGAGTAAATTGGAAACTTAGCAAAAGAACAAACACCCGACGAAACAAGTATATTACCCTCCAAATCCTTTATGGAAAAGGCACGACCGGCGTGCTTCCAAACGTTGGAAAGGCCCGCAACGTACAAAATGCTAAGAGGTGGCCGGCGAAGAGAAATGACAACCTCTCGCAACTTAGTAACGTCCGACGCATTATACTCACTAGGCTTGGGAAAAGGATCCGCGACACTAGAATCATAATGTCGCTAAGCCATAGCAATAGGAGCAACCCCCCGGTCAACAAGGAAAAACTTATCTTTCCATTTCTTCAAACTAGTATGAGCATCTTTCAAATAGGGCTTACAATTCTTCCCGGCCCTGTTCTGGAATGAGAACCAGTTGCCTTGTTTGCATAGCTTGTAGAAATCTCGAAAGACGGTAGGAGTAATATCTAAGGAACGACAATATATTTCAAAAAAAGTAACACGATTGACACCCAACGGTACAAGCTAATAAATATGTATAAAAAAATGTTCTATAACCTTCAGGAAGAAAGAGGAAAAGGGAACTCGTAGACCCCCTTGTTGGACAAGGTGGAACTTGCCATAAAGACCATGGCACCAGGTGGAGAACATTCATGGATCATACCTTCGATAAGACCCGCGATGAAGTTCCTCTGGAATGCATATAATTTGGACAAATACTAACAAGACTTTCAATCCGAGAGATTCTGTCATATGCATGTCAAACTAGGAAAGGCAATGGCTTCTAAGACAGGGTTAACCGGTGCAGCATCCGATATGTTTAGGTCGTCAGAGTCCTCTAACGACATAGTAAAGGATTCGAAGGGAAGGTAACCAAATAAAAGCAAAAGGGAAAAGGAGACGGGCAAGAAAACACACCTGATGAAAACAAATAAGAGCAGAAGATGAGCGGAGAAAAGCAGTAAAAGGAAGAGGTAATCGTAAAATGATGCGAGCAGCTATTTAAATAGAGAACAAGGAGGGAAATGGAACACCACTGCCCTTTAGAAGCTGACATGCAACGAATCACAAGCCACACAACTAGAGTAACCGTACAGGGTGCATAATCTCACACAACAAGGTGGCGGTCCAGCTAAGTTTTTAAACCTTCAGTAAAATATGGCATGTTTTTGTCCGGATACATTTAATTTGTAGCAAGGGCGGAAGACCTAAAAAAAGGAAGCAAACAAAACAAAAGCAAAGCATCTTTGGGAAAACCAAGCATTGTACCAACACTTTGTTGATACAATACTGAGGGGACATGTTCATGTATGTGACCGCATGTGTTTTTAGCCGCTAGTCCTACACGCAACGATCCCACATTCAACTAACCGCTAAAAACCCACCGGGGGCTTTAATGAGTACTAAGTAGGATAAGAATGAGGAAACCTCGGAAAAGCCAATGCACCCTATTACCAGGTATTCCCTATTAACCAACCATCGTTCCTTAGCAAGGACCGCACGCATACAGAGTAACCCGAGATTTGAGGGATCCTGTCTATCACGTGGAGGCGCCGTCTGACAAAAGCATACAGTAGTTCGGCGGGCCATTCCCTAGATGTCAGGAACAGTAAGTATTCTACAGTACTTGGGGTAGTATAAATACCCCAAGCATATTCAATACAAATCACATTTATTACACCTATACTCTGCCTAACGGTTATCACAACACAAAATACTTACTCTCACATCGGAGCTTGGTCCTGGGATAAAACCTGGGGCGAGGCTAACGTGTGTTGTCTTCTTGACAGGCTTGCTGAGCATCAAGAACCCTCTGAAGGGTAGCGGTTATCCTTCCTAGCGGATCTTTGCATCAACACTCACACTCTCAAGACAACTCGCTAGCACATGAGAACCTCATGCCAATACGAGATTTCAGAAACAGTTATTAGGGGATCATTAGTTTTTGATCTTCCTGGAAGGGCCAACACATCATGATAAATAACTTTTTAAAATTGCTACATGTTACACTGTATTCCATCAAAATATACGAACTAGAGGCGAAGCCACTTTATGGCCAGCTGCCCCCCCCCGGAAGGATCGACACATCATGATAAATAACTTTTTAAAATCGCTACATGTTACACTGTATTCCATCAAAATATACGAAATAGAGGCGGAGCCACTTTATGGCCAGCCCTCCGTCTCCACCCTCCCCCTAATTTTTTTTTATTTTGTGTTAGATATAAAATTTTATATTTTCAGTCACGTTGTCTTTTAAAAACTATATTTTTCGAGGAGATGATTGAAGTGAACATGTTTTTACTCTAGACTTTTAAAGTTGATTAAATGAAGTGATAGAAAGCGCGTCACATCATTACTTATAAGTAGCATCGGCAATAGAAAACCGACCGCAAAAGTAACGAAGCGATGTCACAGTTATTTGGCCAAGTCAAAATGCCTTTTTTTGCTTAAGACTGTTACATCATCAACCCCACTTAATCAAGCAAGTAAAAAAGCAACAACACAATAGAAAACTCCCCGAAAAAAACCGACCATGAGACAAGAACCTCCAGAACATCCAAACCCTGCCCAGACACTTCCACTATCACATCTCATTTAAAACACTCTTTCTCATCACTCCAAATTTTCCATCATTTCATTCCGTTAAATTCATCTGTCAACTGTCTAAAACCACTTTTCCCCCAAATTCATTCACTAATTAGAATTCTTGTTATTATTTGTATGGCATCACATGTAACTGATCATAACAATAGATCTGTTGTTATAGTTCCCAATTATACAGTCGTAAACCCTAATTTTCTAAATAATCAACATGTGTTGGTACCGGTTAGGTATGTTGTCAATCCAGCTGTTATTGCTCAGCTTGAAGTCAATCGATCGGTTAATCTTCAACAGGTACTGTTTTACTTTCCCTAATTTTGATGTTTTTGTTGAGCTTGACTGATATAGTTTTGTTTTGCAGCTTATCAAGGATGAAGGACTTGTGCCGAGTGGAGAAGAGGAGCGCAAGCGGAACGATGTTATTCGGAAACTTAAAGAGGTAAAAAGATGAAAATGAGTTGTTGTCATTTGTGTGTTGAATTAAATGAGAAAAGAATTAGAAAAGATGCTAGTTTAGTTAGTTAGAATGTTAGGTTTGACGAGAAATATGTAACGTAGTTAGAGAGCGGCGAATATTATTTTGGAAGCGGATAATAAGTAATCATAGCTAGATATATATAATCACCTTTTGATTTGTAAAAATGATAAAATCTCGTTTGGTTAGAGCTGTAGAATAAAGTATATATAGTGTAGTTGAGTATAATGGCGGTACGAAGCAATTGAAGACGGAAGATGCTAAACGTGACTAAAGTATTTAGAGTAAATGGACGAAATAAGAGGTTGTAGTTTCAAGTCTCGTTGGAGACATCTGTGAGGTAGTGTGAGTAATTGGTATAGGTGAGTGAAAATTTGATGCTGAAAAGAAAAATAAAACTATCGTAATCGAATTGAATTGTGTGATTTGTTTAAAGATTGTTGTAATGATTTGTGTAAATATTGACATAAAGAGGTGCAGTGATTTGTGAGTGGAGTTATAGTAGTTATTGATATAGTGTAGTTGACTATAACATAAATAGCCTGATATTGTAAAAGCTGTGATTTTAATCTGTTTATTTACTTGTTGGATGTTTCGCTTAGACTAATTGTGTTTAGAGGTCTCGGTACGGTGTTGGATTTTGGCGTTTTCGCACGAAAACGCCACTTGAAAACGCCACAACCACAACAGGACTCATACTTTGAACTGTTTGAGCTTCTAAAAAGACATGCATAATATTTCAAGGATAAGATAAGTTATAAAGTGAAAGGGTTAAAATAGAAATTCTTAACAAAAGGACAACACCAACAATAAAAAACTAAATAAATTTTTCTTAGTTTTCTGGTTCATCTTCCTCGAAAAAAAACAAAGACCTCCAAACCTCCATTAAAACAAGCATCTCAGTTTCTTTGTTTTCTACTACTCTACTAGTTAACAAACTCTTCTTGCTTTTTTCTTCTCATATCAGTTTTTCGAAGGCTAAAACGCTTTGATCTCTAAGATGGTTTCCGGGAACCCCCTTCTCATAGGGTATGTCCGCCGCTGTTAGGGGGGGCCGAGCACCCTCCAGCCCCCCCACTGGCTCCGTCCCTGATCGTAATCGAATTGAATTGTGTGATTTGTTTAAAGATTGTTGTAATGATTTGTGTAAATATTGACATAAAGAGGTGCAGTGATTTGTGAGTGGAGTTATAGTAGTTATTGATATAGTGTAGTTGACTAAAACATAAATAGCCTGATAGTGTAAAAGCTGTGATTTTAATCGGTTTATTCACTTGTAGGATGTTTCGCTTAGACTAATTGTGTTTGATAACCCAATCTTGAGACTTGTATTATAAATGAAACTTCTTTTTGTGTGATTGTGAATTTGTTGGGGGATGGGACTGTTGAAAGATTAAGATGGATGCTATATACGTTTTTTTTTTGGGTAACCATGGTTTCTAACCTTTTGGCCGACTAATCCACGGGGTTTGAACCCACCGCCACACAGTCTCAAACCAAGCCCTCCCTTTTCAGGAGGTTGGTGCGGCCACTTCGGGGTTACTATATACGTTTATTTTATTTAAGTTTATGTATTTTTTTTTTAGTTTATGTAATGTTTTTTTTAGTTATTAATGAAATTAGAATTTGAATTTGAATTTTATATAAAAAGTTCTTTTTTTATATGTATAGAATGAAAAAAAAAAGTGGGGTCACCATAACACCAGAAATGTTACCAGGGAGCCTGTTTTTGGTGTTTTCGTGTATTTTGGTGTTATGGGAAAAAGTGGTGATGTGGCGCCACTTTTGCACGATGGCACGAGCACGACGGCTCAACTGTACCCTGTGCTCTTAATAATCCAATCTTGAGACATGTATTATAAATGAAACTTCTTTTTGTGTGATTGTGAATTTGTTGGGGGATGGGACTGTTGAAAGATTAAGATACGTTTTTTTTTGGGTAACCATTTTGGCGACTAATCCACGGGGTTTGAACCCACCGCCACAGAGTCTCAAACCAAGCCCTCCCTTTTCAGGAGGTTGGTGTGGCCACTTCGGTAAATGTATAGCTAGTTATTCACTGGTAGGAAGTTTTTGATTGATCTGATTGCGTTTTGTAGTTGAATCTTGTGATATGTATTGCACTATTGCCATTGCTTTGATGTACCTAAAGATAACAAAAGTATTTAGAATTAAAAAAACAGCCTGCTTGTATAGTTGAGATATTATTAAGGAATTGGTGATAAATGATTAATATGATCACTACAATGACGATATGAAGTTGGAACAAGAAAGAAATTAGAAGATACTAATTTAGTAATTACTATTTAGGTTTTTGGAGGTTTAATTTTGAGATATATTGTTTAATTACTTTATGAGTTGTGGGAAGTGAAGTTAGGAGAGTGGCAAATGTCATATTGGAAACATATAACACCATACTTAGTTGAAGTTTATTAGGTCTCCTTTTTGTTAGACTTAGCTCTTGCTTAATTTTTAGAATTATGATGGAAGTTATATTACAATATGGGTATAAAAAGAAGAAAGTTCATAAACTAATAATGTACAAAATCTACATGTATTGTTTATGCAGATAGTCTTCAAGTGGATTAAGTCAGTTGCTTACCTACGTAGACTGCCTCAAAATAATATCAGAGCTGCTTCAGCAACTATATTGACATATGGATCTTATGGTCTTGGCGTGAGTTTCTGTTTCTGTTACTTATTTTTTCATTTTTGGCTATAGCACAATTTTGTTTGGCTCTAGTTTTTCTTCCAAACTCGTGTAGGTATATAATGCGGAATCCGATATTGATGCTCTTTGTGTTGGCCCGTGGTTCGCCACTTTGACAGTGAGTCGTCATCGTACCTGTTGATTCATTTATTGGCATAAACTTGGGAACAAAAGCTTGGAAATGCAACATTTTGGTAACAATTTTTATTTTGCGTTATGCAGGAGGATTTTTTCATAGGTCTACACAACATGCTTGCAAATAGGGTAGAGGTGTCAGATATACACTGTGTTAAGGACGCAAAGGTTCCATTGATGAGATTTAAATTTGAAGGGATTTCAGTCGACTTGCCTTATGCTCAACTTCAAGTTACAACTGTTCCTGAGGTATCTTTGACATGTTCTTTTTTTAATTAACTTATTAGAAACTGTTGAAGTACACACATTCTGTTAATTGCCCCGCTGGTCACTGATGTCGGGTGGTGACAGGGCTTTGAGCCTTTGAACAAAGTTAACGTGTTTATGTAAAATCTGATTCGCAGAATGTGACATACTCAACCCCGTTGTTTTTTACATTGTAAAGATGAAACCCCGTTGTAAGGCGATAGCTTGTCTGGAGTTACGAGCAAACAATAGCATCCTGCAGCTCATCCAACTTCCAAGGTAGGATTCCAATATAAACACATAAGTGACATCCTAGTTTCTAGAACAACTCACCTCATTATCAAAATGCAACTGTCGATATTTCCCGGAGCTGTTGCGCTGTTGATAACACTGGGCAAAGAGGAGAGGGGATGTATGGTAAATGTAAAGTTTTTCCTTTTCTAGTTGTTGGCTTTACATCCTTTCATTTTCTTATGTATGTTAATCATTTTCTGTCTTATTTTTCTTAGCAGTTGTTTGGGTTCTTTGGGGTGACATACTGGCTGTTTTAGCAGCCTTTGTTTCAAAGTAATCTAATGTGAGCTTGGCGGGCCTTGTTTCTATCCTTCTTTAAGACTTTATGCTTTGTGCCGGGCCCACCCCTGTAATTTTACAACACGGATAATGTGTGGCCACTAGTCGCACCATGAGACCACGTCATTAATGCTATTCAACTTCCTAGCATCCACAAACGAATAATGCAATTCCAATGTCCACCACTAGCCACTTTCATGAAGATTCAAGACAAGATTTCGGAGAGGTATCGTCTACACAGGTACATGTAATAGGCATGTGTACGCGAGTTTGACTTAGAGTGCAAATTGGCTGGGGCGTCAGGATGGTTGTGTTATGGGTCAAAACGGTTTGGGACACATTTCTTGTCAAATACTTCAATAACCTTTAGTGCGTCATATATGATTAACAAAATTATTTCATTTCAGCCATCTACTTATACCTATATGACCCATTAGAGATAAAATATGCGAAAACGACCCATTCTTAAGTGATACTTAATATCGCCACCTCTAGGTTTTCTAATTAGTGGAGTGATCTTTTTTTTAAAGTTTGAGACATTTTGTGTTGCCAACAAAACCTTTTTATGTTTGTTGAATAAAAAAAAGAAGATTAATACATATTTGGTCCTTGGTGTTTGGTGCGTTTTCACTTTTGGTCCAAAATTCAAAAAAGGTTTGGTTTTGGTCCAAAAACATAGTTTCGTTCCACTTTTAGTCCAATTCCGTAAATTTGGACTAAAATTTTTGGACTAAAAGTGGAACGAAACTATGTCTTTTGGACCAAAAGTGTAACGAAACTATGTCTTTTGGACTAAAAGTGGAACGAAACTACGTCTTTTGGACCAAAACCAAACCTTTTTTGAATTTTGGACCAAAAGTGAAAAACGCACCAAACTACAAGGACCAAAAATGTACTTAACTAAAAAAAGAAAGAGAAAAGTTAACACTATACACCGCAAAAAAGAGTTATTTTTGAAACAAATTAAGACCAAGTATGATGATTTTAGTGTGAAAAGAGGCAAAATAATAGTTATTTTTGATAGGTGCTTGATTCAAGATATTGTATTTGTGCAGGATCTCTTCAAGTTTGATTGGAGAAACCTCTTTGAACCCTACCCTTACTCAAAAAATTACCAGCAATTCTTGAAGTTATGCCTTTCGGCTTCCAATAAAGATGATCTTGGAGATTGGATTGGCTGGGTGAAATCACGGTTCCCCGGTATTCTACAAAAGGTAAATAACCTAATTTATTGTTATCGACACAACTTCTAAACCATTGTTTAGTGTTCATAAAACTAATTACAGGATCTGTTGTTGCAGCTGGAAGAATTGCATGCTTTCTATGATCCAAACCCTACTGAATACTCTGATACAACCATACAAGACCCAAATATCATCTTTTACTGGGGAATAGTCCCTGGCTTGAGTAATAATCTCTTTGATCTAAATTCGGTACAACGAGAGTTCAAAAAGTATCTTGGTACAGGTTCCAGAGGTGTAAAAGGAAAGATCAGCCTATCAGTTATTCCGGCATCTCGTTTACCCAAGATCTTGCAGCTGTTGATAACCCCAAGTTACTCATTCAAACCCAAGCCCCCAAAAAAAAAAGAAAACAAATTATGGTACTCCGTTTGTACACGAATCCTGTACCGTATTTATACTGTTGGGTATTTTACACTCTGGGCCCACCCCGGGCTGGGTTCTAGGGCTTACGAAATTGATGTTGGGATATGTTTTTTCATTGGTTGTTATACACAGATGATTTTCCCATTTGCTTTTGTTGTTTAAAGGTGCTAACTGAAAAAGATTCATGGGTAGAACTATCCCCATGATTCACCGAAGGATCGGAGGAGAAGTGGTGATTGTACATTTTTTTTTTTGCAGGTGGGTCGTTCAAAGGGGGCAAGAAAGGGTGATGTTTTGTGGATACCATTCCTGATGTCCATTTGATCATGACATTGGTTTAATTGTATATAACCGTATAGAACAGTTCTGTTGTTTGTTTACACCTGGGCACCCGGGTTCTGGGCTTACGAGTTGAAGTTGGGATATGTTTTTTCATTGGTTGATACACAGATGATTCATTTGCTTTTGTTGTTTAAAGGTGCTAACTGAAAATAGATACAAGGGTAGGAAGGATTGGAGAGAGTGGTGATTGTACATTTTTTTTTGCAGGTGGGTCGTAAAGGGGGGAAAAAGGGTGATGGTTTTTGTGGATACCATCCTGATGTCCATATGATCATGACATTGGTTTAATTGTATATAAACCGTTAGAACAGTTCTGTTGTTGTAACATGAGCATTGCGGCTTATTGAGTAATGCATGTTCAGTGTCCAGTTGAATAAAGGTTTCATATCTTGAAGAGAAAAAGTGTTAACTGAAAATAGATACAGGGGTAGGAAGGATTAGAGAGTGTGGTGATTGTACATTTTTTTT